>CAJPVJ010002227.1:0-13646 GCA_905397405.1 Oppiella nova
GATCTCATTTTCATTACAAATGAGAACACGTTTTGAATGATTGTATTGTGAGAGACGTTATTTAGTCTTGTGATGCATTCACAGTACAGTCCATTCGCTCTAATGATTACAGTTTGCTAATCACATCCACTCGAGTGACCATCAATTGGAACTCATTCTCAAATGCATTATAAATTGTATGATTCTAATCCAGTCTCATCAATATGCTCTCACCATGCTACATTTACTACTTTTACATGTTCTACGCAGTCATGAACCGCATATGTTCTTGGTCATAATTTAAGTTTATGTGGAAGTTGAGCAAGGTATTAGAGAAAACTTTATTCGAGATTGATTTCATTTAATTTCATTATAAAAAGTTTAATTCAAATTAGTGATCAAAAAATGATTGATTCAACTTAAGAGTAATCCATTGAAATGCATGCAAATATTACACTATAAACTCGAGTCTATAAACTTTAGCAAACATTTACAAGTGTCATGCACATTTTTAATTTAAGAATTATCATAAATTGTTATTTAAATACAATAAGACTTGCATGAATTATATGGACAGTAATAATAATGAGAGTTATAGTAATTATATGATAGCATTGACATATACTGTATATACTTTATAAAAATGGGAATACATTTTACAGTATGAATTGCATTCATATGTTATGAAGTGGTTGTAGTGTAGAGAGAGGTTAGACTGTAAATGAGGTAATAATACATACGTTTTGTTTCAGTGAATAGACTTTCGATTGATTTGTCATTCAATTTGTGGTATTTTTTGTGATAAATCGTTGTTTTAATTGATTTAAGAGTTTATATAAATTTAATTTACTCCTTAATATATATCTCTATAATGAATGCAATTATGAATCCATTCATTTCATCAATACTTTAACACAAATATACAATTATTTATCAATTGTTTTCATCTAAAGGTTTGCATTGTTTTCAAAGTGATTTCAATTGAGATTTAAATATTTAATGCGATATTTAAATATGAAATGCATTTAAATAGTTATTAAATGACTGTTCAATTGAGTTATAGATTGTTGTGAATACCATAGAAATAGCACTCAATTATATACCAAATACTAATTCATTTGATCCCTCATTCACTCTTCATTTGAACAGTTTTTCTTAGTTTTCATGAATTTTATGGCAAAAATGTCTGCATTTCGGACCCGATTTCAAGATTTCAAATATATATCGACTCGAGTGTCTCGACCTGTCCTCAGCTCCAATGGTTAGTATCGCACACTCTTTGATTGCTATTTGATCCCAAATATGAAGAGTTGAATGCACTATAGTGTTGATCATAACGTATGATCACATGAGACAGACATACAGACAAATGATGATAGAGTGGTGAACACGTGATTGATTGATATTTGCATTGTTTGCACAGTTTTCCCGATGTCTCCGAAGAAATCGCTTTTGAAGCCATCGTTGAGTTCATTGAATGATAGCAGAAATGGTTTACACATAAGTTGTGTTGATATGCGTATAGTGGTCGGCCCTCCTGGAGGTGGTGATGCCTCCCAATTAAGAGGTGGTTCGGGCGGTGGTACCGGTGTAGGCAGTGGTGGTAGCGGTGGTGATAAGACATTCTCGAGCAGTTCCGGTGGCAGTGGAGGCGGTGGTAAAGACGGCCAGTTGTGTTGTCCCAAATGTGGGAATCCCTGCACTCATGTCGAGACTTTCGTTTGTATGATTCATTCACTTTCGTAGCAATTAATGCTTTTATTGACACAATGTTTGAACCATAGCTTCAACTCGTTTCGTGAAGTGCGAGAAATGTCTTCATTTCTTTGTAGTCTTATCTGAAATCGATTCCAAGAAAACCATTAAAGAGAATCGAAATGTTAATAACGAGAAACTCAATGTCCAGAGAAAGCCTCCGCCGCCGCCTAAAAAAGTATGACATTTGATGTGTAATATAAAAGTGTGTCTCAATTGAAATGTCTATGAATTGTAAAGATCTATGAGTTCTTGGATAAGAACGTTGTCGGACAGAACTACGCCAAGAAAGTGCTTTCCGTTGCCGTCTATAATCACTATAAAAGGATTTATCACAATATGCCGGCCAATGGCAGCACCGGCTCTACTTCTGGCCGCACTGTTCTCTCGAATGACGCCAATATAGTAGAGACTCATTCGACCGGAATCTTCAATCATAAGGGTATGGATGCCTTGCATTGGATTGAGTGTCAAATGCATTGAACAGATAAACACTGTGTTTGTATTGGTTGTGTAGATCTGCTACACATCACAGGTTTGGGCACAAGTAATGCATTGGGTGTCGGGAACTTCCAGAACCAACAGAACTTTCAATCGACAGACATTCCCGACTCGAGTACAGGCGGACAATCCATTCCCAACTCAAACCGTGGGAACGATGTCTTGGATTCGACGACTCATGAGTTGAGATTAGAGAAGTCCAACATCTTATTATTGGGACCGACAGGCAGTGGAAAGACATTACTGGCGCAGACAATAGCGCGATGTTTGGAAGTGCCGTTCGCTATATGCGATTGTACGACACTGACACAGGCCGGGTATGTGGGAGAGGACATTGAGTCGGTGATTGCCAAACTACTGCAAGACGCCAACTATAACGTGGAGAGAGCACAACAGGGCATCGTATTCCTGGACGAAGTGGACAAAATCGGTGCAGTGCCCGGCATTCATCAGCTCCGGGATGTGGGCGGAGAGGGTGTACAGCAGGGGATGTTGAAGATGTTGGAGGGCGCCGTTGTGAACGTTCCCGAACGCAACTCTCGCAAACTGAGGGGCGAGACAGTGGTTGTGGACACGACTAACATCCTGTTCGTAGCGTCGGGTGCTTTCAACGGTTTGGACCGAATTGTTAGCCGACGTAAGAACGAGAAGTATTTGGGATTCGGAGCACCCGTTTCGCACTCTCCCGGAAGGAGAGCCGCTTCGGCTGCAGACGTCGCCAACAATTACAGCTCCAACAGCGCTGCCGAAGATTTGGCCGAAAAGGACGCCCTCTTGAAAGTGGTTGAGGCCAGGGATCTGATTGAGTTCGGAATGATTCCGGAATTTGTGGGCCGTTTCCCAGTGGTTGTGCCCTTTCATAGTCTCACTGAAGATATGTTGGTTGAGATCCTGACTGAGCCGCAGAACGCACTCATACCTCAGTACCAGATGTTGTTTGGTATGGATAAGGTTGAGCTCACCTTTCATGCCGACGCCCTCAAGACTATCGCTAAGCAGGCGATGGAACGCAAGACCGGCGCCAGAGGTCTTCGCGCTATACTTGTAAGTCTTGTTGTGATTCTTGTGATTGTTTTATGGCATAAATAATGAGTTATGTTTTCGTTAGGAAACAATTCTCTTGGAACCGATGTTTGATATCCCGGGAACTGATGTGTCGAGTGTACACATCACTGAAGACGTAGTGTTAGGCAAAGCTAAACCCCAATACGTGCGCTCCTCGACCTCCACGGCCCCCATACATGACGCCTATGATAATAATGACTCGACAGTGGGTCAGGAGAGGGCTATCAATACATAATAGAATTGTTGATATTTAAGACATTTAAATAAATTAATATATTTATGTAAATATAGTTAAATTCAGTCAAAGCACTCATTATAATGCCATTCAGACTCAGCACACATGCATTGAATGCGAGTTTAATGTAGTGCTCAAAAAAACTAATTCAATTAATTATAATTAGTTTTGTGGGCTTTTATTATAACAAAATTGATTTGTTGTTTGACTAAAGATTTTTAAAAAATAAAACATCTATTTGTAAGAAATACAATACCTGTCCGTACGAAGTGTTGTGTCATTCAAATGCAGCGCTCTTTGCATGGATTGCTTTGCAGTGAATGGTGTGAACGGTTTGGAGACAAACAGCAACTCATGTCTCGTGCGTTCATTAGTGTTGAAAATCACGTTTCATTCACATCTTCAGTGCATTTGAATGGACATAATTGTGTGCTCTTCAGTGTGGGTGAAGTTGAGTGTCGTTCGCAATGATTAGTATATCTGAGGCCCAGAATGTGTTTGACTTTTTGCCACTGTTTGCGGTGATGGTGTTGATGCCGATCGTGATACTCGTGTCACCGGCGATGGCGTTGAATCAGTTGAACGTATACCGCGTCCAACACTTTGATCTCCACAACAACCGAATCGGTTCCAGACATTCACTCATGAATTTAGAGGCCATTTCTGTTTCGCAGATTAAGGAGAGCTTCGCCAAGAAGTGTGTGATCGTGAGGTTGAGTGAGTTGTTGGACAAAATGGACACTTTCCACACCATCATCGACCAGACATTAGTGGCCGGTATACTCATCATATTGCCGAAGACTATGCGCTCACTCAATGGCCCACAAATGGACGCCTTTTTGACTTTTGAGAAATCTTTGGTCAGCAAAGAGATACAAATTCCCATTTATGTGAGCCATGAGTCCAAACAGCTCTTAAATCTCTACGAAATGCAATCCAAGAGATCGGAGACCAGTGAAGAAGAAGACATTGAAAAGTCAAACGTCAGGAAACTGTATGATTCAGTCATGACTAATGGCTATCAAATGGTTATCTCCGGACCGCAGACTTCTCCAGTCAAAGACCTTATCGTTACTAACATTCAGGTAATTAATGTCAACATTTGGTCTCTTTGGTGGACACTAACGAGTGATATGTGTCTGTATTTCAGGCGAAACTAATCGGTGCCGGAGTTGAGGACCAAATGCCGACAATAGCAGTGGTGGCCCATTACGACGCTTTTAGTATGGCACCGGTAGTTATTACTAAATTAGCTGTTATTCAAGTTTGTGTCTAATTGGTGTGATTTATGTGGTGTCCGAAAGGGTCTGTCATTCGGCGCCGACTCTAATGGCAGTGGAGTGGTAGCCCTCTTAGAGATGATTCGCTTGTTTTCGAAGCTGTACTCGAATGCCAAGACTCAGCCCAAAGTGAATCTCCTGTTTCTGCTGTCAGGCGCCGGAAAATTCAATTACTTCGGCACTAAGAAGTGGATCGACGAGCACTTGGATGGCAATGAAGCGAGTCTTCTCTCGGACTCACTGTTCACTATATGTCTCGACTCATTGGCCGATAGAGACGGCAATAGTGGCCTAAATATGCACGTCTCGAAACCGCCCAAAGAGGGAACTCCGGCCGCACAGCTCTTTGAAGATCTTAAGCGAATCGCTTCCACTTCTTTGACGCATCCCTTCAATGTATCGATGATTCACAAGAAAATCAATTTAGCGGAAGAGACGCTCGCGTGGGAACACGTATGACATTGTTTTACACTTTTGTTGAGCACTCACTCAAAGGCTTTTATTGAATGAACTTTAGGAACGGTTTAGTATAAGACGTCTGTCGGCCTTCACTTTGTCGGCGCTTTCATCCCATAAATCGCTGCGAAGGAAATCATTGACTGACGTGTTTGACGATAAACTTCTCGATCCATTGTATTTGAATATAAACCTCATCTCTGAAGCAGTTGCTCATCAAATCTACAAAGACTTTGAATCCAATCTCTTTGATAGTGATTTGCGAATTTCTCACGCATTCATTAAGTCTTTGTTATACCAATTGAGTCGTCAGTCAAGGGCTCAACAGCTGCTCCTGAGCTCACAGAAGGGATCCCAAGTGGAGGTCTCGCCATTAATCCGCAGTTTAGAGCAGATTATGCGCCGATATGTGAATGACGTGCAATTGATTCACATTAGAGTTGACAATAAGGACAATGAACTGGTCTTCTATGAGCCAACACAAGCCGAACTCAACATTTATAAGTAAGTTATCAATTGATTGAGACATGCTTTCCATGTCTAACTCGCGAGTACTGTAATACTGTCCGTTTAGTGTAAAGCCGGCCATTTTCGACCTATTCGTGTCTCTGGCTATCACCATATATTTGGCAATTTTCTTTGCAATCGTTTCGGTGAGAATTGATTTGAAATAATTAGAGTTCAAAGCATTCAAAATAATTGATTGATTTTATTGAATATGTCACAGAATTTCCATCACTTGAATTCATTGACAAAACGAGTGGTCACTTCCAACGGCTATAATTCAAAATTTCAATGAACTTTCGGGTCATTTGATGTAACATATAATGAGCGCCACTTATATTGTACAGTAGGATATCGTTTGATAAGTAAAAGACAAACAAATTATTTAATATAATTTTAAATCAAGAGATAATAATATTAATAACAAAACATTAACTCATAAATTGAAAGAACATTTAAAACAAAGTGTTGAGAGAGTAAGCGATTAATTAAACTTTTTTTTATATTTTAAACAATATTATAGTTGTTTTAGATTTTAGGAATTAATTATAAGTAATAAATATTTAGTCAGAAATAAAAACAAACATTTGGTGTGATTATAGATAATCGAGTGAAGAACTGATAGCATAGTATAAGTGATGCGTTTCTATTGAAATCTGTTTGCTATTTGTATGACTACTTAAACGATGCAATAATTATATATTTATTTAGAATTAGAGAACAATTAAAATATAAAATCTTATTATTTAACCCATTATTCCGTAAAACGACAAACAGTTGATCACTAATACATGCGATTCATTCCAGTACTCATCAAAAGCTTTGGTTTAGTCTTCTTCTTCTTTGAGCCCTTTTTGTTGCCATCGGTTTGAGGACCAGAACTCTTGAGTTGGAGCGCAGCCGCAAACGCATCGCTTAACGAGTAGTTATAAGCCGTCGGCCGCTGATACTCATCCTCCGACTCATTGGCCGCCAATTCATTGCCGATCACTGTATTGGTCTTTGAAGTGACCACTGGTTTAGCCTTTCCTTCGCGAAGCATCGATGCAAACGATGGGAATTCCGGTTCGACGGGAGGACTCGTGCCATAGTTGGCCGACGCGTTATCATTGGCTGGAGTGGTGAGCGACGAGTCGTCGTTCGTCGACGATTCCGACATGGAGTGCATGGCGTCGGGTGTTTGCAAGCAGTTGGGGAACTGTTGCATATTATCCAACCGATACTTAGGGCGCGGGTATATGCCATGAATGCGCTTATTCTGCTCGACCTGAATATGTCTCTCCCGTCTGCGCTCCTCTCGCGCGCGCTTCGATCGGACGCGTTGTCTGTGAATGACTTCGTCGTGAAAGCCCTTCAGCGTTGGCTCAGAGATGAGTTCGTTATTGAACTCGAGTTCAACGATACGGAACTCGCAGGTGAGCGGCAAGTGCTGCAGATATCGGTATCGTTTGCGCAACTCGTCGGACATGGACTCCCACTCGGTCTCAACGATTTTAGCGCTTATTTTGTTGGGACAGTTGTCTAGTGAACCGAATTCCTGTTTCAATATCCGAACGTTCAGTGAATGCAAATAAATGTGTTGTCCGTCTTCTGACTGATAGAAGTAATAGAACTCATCGTCCGAATGGTTGTCCACTTTCTCGACATTACCCCCACTGTTGCCATCGAGAGGAGAGTCATCGCCAGTATTGGTGTCACACCTCTTAAGGAGCAAATCCTCTCTGATCTTGAGCTCATCCAAAGCGTTCTCAATGAAACACACCTCAGGAGTGTCTTTGTCTGCAGTCATTTGACTCAAGAGCTGTTGTTTCTCGCGTTCAAGTCGCACCTCTTAAGGAGCAAATCCTCTCTGATCTTGAGCTCATCCAAAGCGTTCTCAATGAAACACACCTCAGGAGTGTCTTTGTCTGCAGTCATTTGACTCAAGAGCTGTTGTTTCTCGCGTTCAATGATTTGGCGCAACACCTGATTGGGTGACGCAATCAGTATCTTCTGATAGGAACTCATCACTGGATCGCCATTCAGTGGTTGAAACTTCTGGTGAAAGGAGTTGTGGTTATGATCGTAGAGTAGGGCCGGAGTGGCAATGGTTGAGCCCTTCTTGCGCTTCATGAGACACAGTGTAATAAAGTCCGCGATTTTGTAATCAGTTTTATTGTGAGACTCGACGGATCTGAGGTCTTGTGCTTGGATCCAATCGAAACAAATGGGACATTTGCGCCATTTCTGGTCACTCAGCGCCAGGTAATGCAAGACACACGACCAGCAGTAGATGTGTCCGCAACGGGTCATCTTAGGCGCCACCGGACTGTCCAAACAGATCGGACAATACGTCTCTCCATCCGTCTTGAAACGGATCTCTTCGACCGAATTCCAGTCGACACTCGTGTCTGGATTTGACGTATGGATGGAGTAGTCGTTGAGGTCGTTCACCACAAACTGACAGTTCGCTTGAAGGAAGTGCTCCTTATTATAGCCTCTCTGATGGTTACCTCTTCGCTGATGGACTCTGTGGTCACCCGACGTGTCATCTCTGGCATCAAACGTAAAGTTCAGCAAATGATTCAAATTGTGTTTCTTTGAGCCATAGATCTTCTTATTATCCAATTTGTCACTCAATAGGTCTGCAGAGCCGGCGCTCAAGTGATGGGAAGACAGGTCACAGTCGACAACATCGGCCACAGAACCGGAACCTCTGGGACGACCCGCTCTCCAGTTGGACTGACGGCCCGATTGGCTGTTGTTTTGTTTGCTTTGAGTGACGTTCCGATGAATGGCTTCATTGCGACGACGGTTCCCATTGAAGCGATTTGATTGGCGACCACTGAGTGACGGATCAGTCAGTGATTGCGTGCCACGACTGCCTTGACTTGAGTTGCACTGCGGCTGAGAAGACAGCGCCCATTGGTTGCGATCCATGAGTCTGGCGGTGAGTGTCGTGCGAATCAAATGCGGATCTAATTGACAGACAATTAGGAGCGAAGAGCTCTTCAATTGACGGATTGATTGACATTCTGTTTGCGATTCAATAAATGGCTTCCATTTCGACAATCAATACAAACAATACGATTATGTCTTCGGATGTGTCACTGGTTTGGGTGAAGTGGTGGCGAAGGGGTGGACAGAGAGAGCAAGTGTTGGGACAGAAGAGACCACTTCTTCCCGATGGAGACAATCTTCAGGAGACGAGTGAGCAGTGAATCGACTGACGAATCAGTGCTTTGTTTGTCGAATGAAACCAAAACTCAATTCAATTCCAAAATGAAAGCCAAACACACGTCACGTGACTCACGACGAGGCCTACGACGCCATCACGTGATCACTCGTGACGTCATTCGGACTCTTGTTTATGATTTTTGAATGCATTTCACTTCAAGTCTATCACTGATTGTCTGGATGTCTGCACGTCTTTCACTCATCTCTTCACCACTTCTTCACGTCTTTCACTCTTTTGTCTCCAATTGATGGCTAATAAAGAGAACACCAGTTGTGATGACAAAGTCTTCTACGGACTGAGGCTTCCATTGGACGCCAATCACAGCAACGGTTTGTTTGCATTTCATGTGATCTGAAGACTCATTTGAAACGTCTTTCAAACGATTCGTTTCAGACATTCAACTCGTTTTCGACAACAGGAAGGATGTGTTGGACGCGAATAAGACACACAAAGGCTCGCGATTTAAGGCATTCAGCACTGAGGAGGACGCCGTCCTCTTCTCCCAACAAGTGGTCAAACCGGAGATGAGTTGCGATACGAGTAAAGACAACAAGAATATCGAGAAGTCTTTGTGTCCGTTCAGTGGATTACATCCGCGAGAACTGTCGAGACTTCGCAAAGCCATCGAAGCGGACGACTACGATGTGGTGAATGGACTGATTTGGTTGAACCCGAGGTATTTGGTGAGCAGTGGTGACACTCCGGCGGTGCTGATGGAGAGCTGTCGTTACAACGCCTGTCATATCGCAGCCAAAGTGAACGCACACCGAGTCCTACAACTCATACTAAACACGGTTTCCGACCAAAAGTTTATGAAACTATTGTTTCCGTTCGACACAAACGACGTGACCGTCAGTCGAATCGACTTCTTATTGGATTTGTACGTAAATACTCCCGAAAAAGTGGTCAGTCTTGAGCTCATTGTTTGTTCATTTCATTCAATTCAACGTAAATCTGTTTTTGTGTCTCCAGTGTTGGGAAACTCCTCTGCATTTTGGCTGCAAATTCGGTTCAACACAAGTCGTGTCTATTTTGTTAAGACATCCGAAGTGTGATTCAGACAAAGTGAACAAATCGGGCCGAAAACCAATTGATATGATTTGTGAACGAAAAGGCGATCAAAACGCCAAAAAAGAGATCCTAAATATGTTTGAATCGCAACTCTTTATACCGTTATTCAGAGACGACTTCAGCGCACAAATTGGAGAACCATTCAAAGGAGTGATGGGCGACAATAGGATGAGTGCATTGGCCGGCCCTATGTCTCCACAACAGGCGCAACAACTGTTTAAGACTCTTAAAAGTCCGCTAAAGTGTACGCCATTTCAGCGTAAAATAAGATTAACTGATCCGCGAAAGGGTATTGAAAGAGTTGCGCGAAATCTGTGTAAAGATATGAACATTAATTGGACTGAATTTTGGCCGTTTCTTAACACTCGCATTGACTTAACTTCTGATGAAGGACTCAATCAATTGGAGAAACATTTGCGTCATATTTATTATGTCTGTATTCACTGTATTTGTTTGGTTTGATTTAATTAATTGATTGTTTTGTTGTAGGATTTGGACAGTCAGTCAATGAGGGCTTTAGAAACAGTGAAACATAGCGGCGATAATGACAATCGTGTGCTTGCATTAAGTGATGACTTAAACAAACTGAGTCTTAATTCGAGTAACTCTTCATTCTCTTCAGTCTCTATAAAAGACGAATCAAACGATACATTAAATTGTGTCTTAAAATGCGAAACAAATGAAAACGTATTCTCAGAGGAAACCCATTATGACTCGGACTCCAATGACTCGGACGACAGTTTTGTGAGCGCACTGTCTTCGCCCACATTTCTGTTTGACTATTATGTCAATGGGTTTGTATAGACTTGTATTCATATTATGTTCTCTGTCTGATTGCTTTTGATTCATATATCAAATAGTCATCTGTTTGAGTAATATTGAGAATTGTTTTACTTATAGTTTATTGAAATATAATTTATTTGCAAAACAGGCCAAAGATAAGCAACGAAGACATAGACGCGGCTCTCGCTCTACAATACATTATAGATTCTGATCGTTGTTTAGAATATGATTTTATACAGAATTGGTTTCATCGAGTAGTCAAAGAAAAGGCACACCGTTTTGAATGTGATTCCAGTGCTTATTCTCCCATTTCTTCCACTCCATGCAAATAAGTCAAACAATTATGATGTGATTAAACTAACCGTAATATTGATTGTATTACTATAGTAGTGGTCAAAACTTAATCACTTTAATAATTGGCTTATTTTGTGCCCAATTATTGATCACATATTGTGATACAAGACCTTTGCCTTATAAGGTATTATGATTGACATTTTTACGCCATTACATTTCTCATTAATTCATATTTTTAAAATGACATAAATATAAATAATTGTATGTAGTACTTACAGAAATAAAAATAGATTAAATATTTGTAAATTTTAATTATATTGTAATACTGTACTTATAAAATCTATTTTTAATAATAATCAACATGAAAATTTATATTTAAATATTTTATGCTTGTTTTATAGTTTTAATGAATTCACACAAATTATAATTCATGAATAAAATATAAGAATCTATACTTACGATTGAATCGTTAGATTTAAATTTTAATGTTTTCAGAAATTATTTTAATAATGACTTCTTATCTACTGAACTTGTTTGCCAATAAATCTGTTAACTTGTAAGTATGATGTGATATCATTTGCCACATAATAGCAAATAATGGGCAAATATAGAGCTTATTGCAGCATAATTGCAGCAAAGCTTATTGCAGCATAATATATTATACTGTATTCATAAGATTTTACAATAAAATTATACAAATTATTTAAATATTATAATAGTTAACAGTTGATTCTTTATTTACATTAATATTAGATACATTATATTTATATAAATAAAATTGTTTATATGTTGGAATTAGAGAATATGGATTTGATTTATAACATTGGATAATAAATATGAATAATACGCTTTTAAATTTGAATAAATTGTTTGAAATTCTGTTAAATGTAAATGTATACCGTAATGTACAATATAATAGGATAACTTTATCACAAAACTAAATTTTATGTCATTTCTGGAGAATTGACATAAACTTAAGGAATCTAAGGAATTAAAGCTCAAAATTGTTGGCCAATTACACAGTGGTTCTCACTATTATATGATTGAGTTATGATTTGAAGTTATATTTTCATTTGTGGTCAAAATGATGAGAATATAATTGATTTCGGGAGCGATTGTGTAAAGCGTTTATTACATCACAGTTAGAAAGGGGTTCAATTGATAATACAGTATAAGTGAAGGACTTAATCATTAATATGAGTGATATTCTCAAAAACTAGATTATTATCGCCATTACTATAACTGCTTCCTTGGCTTTGATTCTCTTCGGCTTCAATAATCTCTTCCAGAGTTTGTTGAGTGAGGACTGGAGTACTCGAGTCATCACTGCTTATGTTAGGAGAAGATTGTAGTGAATGTGAATTCTTCTTCTCTTTCAGAATATTGATCCAAAACTCGTAGTTCTCTTGAAGATGTGTTGTCTGAAGACAACTCACTTTTCTCGAGTTTTTGTCTAAATCTAGAAATATTTCTATAAATGAAAAACAATTCCATGAATGGCTTATTAGTCGAAAAATAATACCCGATTTGGTGCTAATTTCGCCTTCATTTCTGATCCCATCTTCACTGCCCTCGCAATCGGATGAGTCCTGATATTCCCAAACACCGGGCAAAAGGCCTGCCTCTGCGTATGCATTACATAAGGGTCCCACCAAATGGTTTATAAACGATTCTTGAAGTTTAGCCAATTGGGGATTTTTACGGTCCATAAACGGAGAGATTGGAAGACCAAGTCTTTGTTCTTCATCTCCCTGTTCATAGAACTCTTCAGCGATTCGATGCGTCCATTGCTGATGGATTTCAAATATCTTTAGGGGACCATTAATGTCAGCTATCTTTATAGTCATTTCCATAACTAAAAGTCTATCGGTTTCTGAAAACCAGTCGATCCCAGTAGAGTCATCATCATTGACCTATCAAATCAAATCACAAATTATATATTCATATCATATAATATCAATAATTATTTATTTATCAACTCAAATATTATTACTTTGGCATTAAATTCGGCTAAAATTTCGAAATGTCTTTTTAGATCAGTTGCCAAAATGAACTCAATGACTAAAAACCGGAATCGCTTGAACTCAGCCCTATCGAGATGTCTCAACCAATTATATTCTGGTTTTGATAGGAAGAGACTCCAGGCGGCGGCCGCGTGATGGTTCTCCAGCACCGACCTATCGTTATATAAAATGGCCTAAAATGCAATATAAAATATATTCAATAAAAGTTAATATCGTTTATATTTAGCACACAATGACTTGAAAAATAATTATTACCTGAGAAGCATAAGTGGCAACGAGAAAGGCATTGGTCCTCCCGGGGTGATCAAAGTCATGCATTGCCGCCGCCGTGTAGAGAGCCATCAGTTCTAATGCGGGATAATTAGCGCCTATTATGCCGTAAGTCTCCTCACAAACGGTTATGTGTTTGACATAACTTTGAGGCAAAGGGCCGATCGATGTCTTATGTAATGGAGAATCTGTGGAATCGGCCGGTATTTGTG
>CAJPVJ010002228.1:0-13639 GCA_905397405.1 Oppiella nova
ATTTAATAATTTTAATTGTAATTACATATAAATTGCTCTCTCTCCCATTTAGGACCAAAAAATTGGGAGAGAGAGCAATTTATATGTAATTACAATTAAAATTATTAAATTATTATTTGATTTATTTATTAAATACTTATAATACTTTGTATAAAATTAATAAAAAATTAATATTTAACAATAGTTTAATATATAACTAGCTCTCTCTCTCTCTCTCTCTCTTTTGTTTGGCGGGTTTGGCAATTAAGACAGTCCCTTGAACTGATACAACAAATGATAAATAACTACCTGGTACAAATAACATTAATAAACTATATTTAAAATAAATAAAGTATTTTGGGTTACGTAATCATATTACGTATATTTATAATTAAGGTGTTGTCTAAATTGATATTTATACTCTTATTATTTATTATTAAAATAAGTTATTTATAAATAAATTTATAAGTTATTTATATCTATATCATAAATATGATAATAACTTACTTGATGAATTAAAAATTATTATTATTAACTTTATTAGTGCTTTTAAAGTTATTATTTAATTACTTATTATTTAATAATTATTATTATTTAAGCCAAAAATTAAATGCAATAACTAGTGTAGCAACTTATGCTTTAAAAACTCATTAATATTCATACATTTAATGTAATAAAAAAATAAATATCTGATTGAAAATAGAAAATCAATTGTTATTTAATAGTAATATTTTGGCCACAATTTAATGGCAACAGAAAACCCACACAAACAACACGTCGCGTGAAATGTCTGACAATTGTATGACATTTATAGAGCAGTGTTTGCTTTGAGACAAACACAAACTTAATAACTTTTAACATTTATGTGTTTAGTATGATTACATTTGAAAACAAACAAGCACTTATTTAATTAGTAACAAAAAACTCGTTATTATTAATGATTTGTACTTTCAATTAATTAAATATGTTTTTCTGATTTGTAAATCTCGTATTCAAATCACTATTTTGTTATACTTTGAGAATAATATACATAAAAAATATTCTTTATATTCTGGGCTATTGTTACGAATATATAAAATATGTTTTGAATGTATACTCTGTTATTCCATTTTCTATACACATGTCGATAAAAGTAAACTTAAATATATAACCAGAATATTCTGTTTAGTTATAATTAATATAAGAAAGTGAAATATGTCTCAACACATACTCACAACACGTATTGTATAAGTGTTTTGTGACATGTGTTTTGCTTTCTCTATTGATTTTTGTTGTTTTCATACGTAAGCTATTGTATTAAAGTATGAATTATTTTACATTCATTTTTGTATGATGTAAAAGTATTAAACACTTGCATGTACTCGAAGTACTTTTTGACAAATAATTTTTAGTTTTATAATTGAGAGATTATTTGACATTATGTTATTAATTTATTTAAGGTTTATAAAATGAATTAGAAATATTAAACTGTAATAAAATATATAGTATAATGTAAATTATACGGATATATTTTTAAAATCAAAAAGCGGAAATATCGTTTATTGTATTTATGATTATTTTTTATGTATATCATAAACATTAAAATATTATAAATTTTTATAAATAGCTTTAACATAATTTAATTATAAAATTATAATTAGAAGGTTTTTGATTTAAATTAATATAGAGTATATAAATTATTGCACTTTTAACATAACAAAACGAAAATAAATAAATTTATTATTTATTGTTTTAAGCTGTATTAAAAAATATATATTTAATAAAAATAATATGAGAATCTATTGATAAAAGTAAATTGGCAGGCATATTATTGCCCTTTTATTTTAGTTTATAACTTTTTTTATATATTTATATTTTAAAAAATAAGTATAGACTTAACTGACTTATAAAGTAATATATTATTTGACAAAATGTATTTCGATACACTGCTAACATATTTTTAAATGAGTTAAAGTCATTGAAAATATAATGTAAAATTCATGAAAGTCTTATGCTTTTGTATATGAATCTCAATACATTTAATGTGCAATCAATGGTTTATATGTTGTATTTAAATAAACAAAATATACTTTTCTTATTAACTCCATAATGATTGTTATGATTGTCATAGAAATGCTATCGATTTGCAAAGCAATCAGTTATTTGTTATTTAACTTAAACACTTCTTAAACGCTATATTTCTTAGCGTGTATAATAAATCTTAATTTATTAGAAAATTAAGTTTTAAACTAATTATTATAATTACAAATCAATTTTAATTACTTATAATAATAGACGTCTGGGAATACATATACAGTAGTCAAGCCCCGGGAGTTATTATCGATAGATATTTATTGACTATATTTGCCATAATAATAGTTATTATAAAAATTATATCCGTTTTGTGTTATATATAGCGAGTGTTTATTGTATGCGTTATTATTGAATACACATAACTGCCAAAAATACCCGTCTCATAAGCCCCTGGAGATTAATTTTGATACTTATTGTTCTCATATGCGATACATATTTCGATAGGAATTCCTCACATGCGGTCCCACTCTCTGGGGTGTCATTAAGATAGCCATAGAATTGTAGAGAATATTCTTGAAGTTAATTAAGTCTATGAGTCAATGAAAGTGGTATTCAGAGAATATTAAGTGTAATAACTTTAATCATAAGTGGAAATGGATTACTGGGTTATATGGCTGTATAAATTAATATGATGGTTATTGTGACAATAGCCTATGTATAAGTATGTGATTGAATGTTTGCATCAAGGTGGTGTAGATGGCGGTTGTAATTCTGTACAATTCTTATAGACTAACTGAACTTATTATGAAAGAGCTACAGTTAAAATTATTAAAATTATTACCTAATAAAGTGTATTAATAAATAATCTAATTAGATTCCTCAAAACTTTCTCAATTATTATAATTTATTTTAATATTACCAGGATTATTACATTTTCTGAATAAACATTAATATAAGCATTGCGATTTACTTATCAAATAAAGATATTTTATTTATTAATTCACTATTTTCTATTAAATAATTGACATAAATTTGTTTACAAGATTAAGTTAAATTATTTTGTTATTTACAACTGTAATTAATTTAACAAGACACGATATTAATATTTTGATGGTATGCATTATTATTTAATTGGACATGATTAGAGTTCACCTTGTAATAAATGTAAAATTTTTAATAATTATAGTTTAAGGCCAATAAATGTGTACCTTACAATGATGTATAAAATAAAGTTATATAAAAATATAATTTGGCGCGTTTGCTAACCCGAAATATTATAAATTATTTTAGTTTGCTCATATTTAGCAGTATTTATTTAATTATTATAGTTTTTAATGTTTTTGGAATTAAACATATTTTTAATGTTTATTATTTGTTTGATAAACAAAATTCAAAAGTAAAACAAACCATGACTTGATTCACAAATAAGTTATTATAGCTATTAATAATAAAAAACAATGTTTAATACAAATTTCACTTTTAAATAGTGTGGCGCACCCTTAAATGACACTGGTCTCATGCTGCCTGGCCCGTGGAATGTAGCAATTGAGTTTGTGTCACCAAAACTGATGGCATTCCTACAAAGGTGACACGCCTCCAGTGGTACCCAGGCACGCCACAGTACACATAATCTTATATATTTATTTATTTAATCTTATGTAAGCATTAATAAAAGGGTGGTGTTATAATATACTAATCACTAAATGTGAAATATAGTTTATCGGTGTAATATGTCTAATTAGCATTTAAGTCATGGGAATGATTAGATAATTGCCATTCCCATATAATAATTACATACTCGGTGTATAGATAATTAAATTTTTTAATATCTCTAATAGCTTAACATGATTTAATTAATATTCAGTAATTATAAACAAAATAGTTTAATTTCATAATGGGTTATGCCAAATAATGAACTTAAATAAATGTTTAGATATTAAATAGTTGATAAAAATATTATTTATAAAATAAAAATTGGTTAATATCTAAGTATACTTCTATAATTTATTTTTATATTGAAAAACACATAGCACCAATACATATCAAATAACAACAAATATATTTAATCTAAGTTATATATTATAAGTAAAGCATCCAAATCTAGGTGGTATAAAAGACCCTTATAGTCACTATCATAGTTAACAAAAAGTGGTCAAATAGTTGGTTAAATAGTTATTTATTTTCCTAAAGTTTTAGGTAAAATCCCTTTATAAATGAGTATAATGACAAATAATTTGCATTATTTATGAATTTTGACAACTAATTAACTATTCTCATCAATTAACTCGTAAATATAACCTTATTTTAGTCCATAAACAGGATTAAATAAATATCTAAAGAAAAATTCAATTTTGATTTCTTATAAACTATGGGATTTAAAGGTTTTAGTATATTTGTAGAATTACAGTATATTTTGTATTTGTGCGAAATATAAATCAATTAAATTTATAGTTTATTTTACTCATTAAAATAATTATTTTTATATAGATTATCTTAAATTTTACCATTTTTGCCCTTATTATGCATAAATATCTAAAATAATTAAAATAGTTACGAACCCATCAAATAGTTATTTATAGGTAAAATAAAAGTCTCCTAAAATGACCTTTATTACATGATTCGTATGCATACTTAATTTCATGAAGTTCTCCGATATCCCAACAAATAGTTAAATAACTGTATTTGGATGCTTTAATTATAAGTAATTTAATAATAATTTAATAATATGTGATATGTTTATAAAATCTTTCGTATTAAACTAAATTATATTATATTCATTGGCGTGCATAGAGTTATGCAAATAATGCAATAAAAAATACGTACAAAAGATAAGTGCCCATGAAAATAGATTAAATTAGTGTATATGAGTAAGATTATATATAAATTTGTCATTTCTTAGTTGTCTGTCTAATGAGTTAGTTGAGTAAACACTTATGTTTTTAAAGCAGTGCTAACAAACAAGTACTACAGGCGTTGTCAAACTTTGTAACTAAAGTTTGTGAATATTTGGTCAGTATTTTAACTTTTAGCGCTTTTTATGACCCTCAACGTGCCATTAAGTGATCCAACTAAGTGTTTACTGTATTCAAGCTGTAACCAAAGCATAAATATTATATTAATTATAGTTTAATATTGTTGAATAGTATATTAGAGTATAAATCCTACGCCATATTTACCGTCTGAATGCAATAAACACTTAGTTCAGTATAACATAAGCCCACATAATATGAGCTGGGGACAATCATAGTAACGTTAGATTTTTTATATTTATTATATCTAATTATTGATTTTATCCAAAAGTCAATTATTCATAAAATATACATAGGTTTAAGCTAAACGAATAGTACTATGACATCATGTTAAAATATTACTGGATTTTAAAGTATTAATAAAAATATCTAACGTTACCATGATTGTCCCCAGCTCATATATTATATTCATGTTGTGGTCGACAGCCAAAGATTGGCGTCGAGTCGAAACATAACCTTTTTATAATTAGCCCTTAAATCTTCACTTTAGGTTATGACAAACATATTTGTAATGGAGTGCCCTCACAGTTTATATAGTTATTGTTATAACCAATCCATTTAACTTTTCAAATATTAATTTACGATTAAAGACAATGAAGTGCTATAAAGTGTATAGAATTTAATGCCAAAAGTGACAAATAGTGTCATTTACTAAGGTTAAAAAATAGGCAAATGACACCCAGTGTTATACTATTGCAATGAATGGTGTATAGTATACACCCCATAAACACCGATAATCTATAAAAATCGAAATCTCATTATAACAGTCAGAGCTAAACAACTGAAAGGCACTCCAGTAATGAATGAATTTTTCAATACATAAAGTAATGATTTGACATCTTATTGTAAAGGGGTTGAGCTTGAGGTTTATGTTTTATTTCTTTTCAGGTGTACATTAAATTTAAAAATAAAATAACTCTTATAAAACAAATTATTTTTAGCAACACTACCGTAATTATTATAGTCGATCGAATAAAACGATAGCAATGTGGTCCAAACATTGTTGCAAAAGTCAATCGGAATCATTGTCCGGATCTATAATAAAATCAGCCGGATCGGTAAAAAGCGTGTGTCACTCAATGCCTAAAAGCCTGGAATTTGTGAGAAATTTGTTTATGTCTACGGATTGTCCCGATCAATTCGAAGAGGTTGTCGAATTTAAGCGGAAAATTGTCGCTGGTGAGATAATTGTCCCAACAGGTGATATCATACAGTACAAGGGTGATGGGATTTTTCATTGGGGTATTTACATGGGTGATTGTCACATTGCCCACCTGACAACAATAGGTAAAAATACGTTGTTATCGTCGCAAAGTCACGGAATTATTGAGATGACGGACTTGGCTTGCGGCGGACAGTACAGAATGTGCCGGGTTAACAACCTGACCGAGTACGCTAAAAAGAAAAACTATCCAGCTAAATCACGGGAAGAAATCATGGCAAATATCTACACTGGTTTATCGGCTTTCAAGAATAATCCCAATTACAAATACCACCTACTATTCAATAATTGCGGGCACATGGTCACATTCTGGAAATACGGCGTGGCGTTTAACCCTGAGGTAAATATTGGATAAATGATTTTGACGTTCATGGGTGCTAAAATGTTTGTTCGTACTACATTAAGATTGCATGGGGAGGGAATCGTATTAATGGGCAATGATAATTAATCCTATTACCGTGAAGGGGATAATTTTTTAAATAACAAGGCAATTCCTTTATACCGCCCCTCAAGAGGTGCCTCGTATTAGGGTATTATATAGAGGGTATAGAACTGACTGATAATATATATGAGGCTTCTCACAGGCTTCCCATGTTTTTAACGATTGTTTTTGAAATATTCCAAATTTATTTAAATTCAGTCATATTTTTAGGTGCATCTGATCTCATAGATTCTGACTTTACATTATGTCCAATACTTTTTACTGGGACGGGCCTGCGTTACGTTTTGAGGGATTCAGTTTTTTTTGGACATATAGGCATTTAAATAGGATTACATTATATTAGTACATTTTGCTTTCAGGCCTTGTAAATTTTTTAGATATCATTTTTAGAGTTAAATTTTTAATATTTTTTGAATATTCACATTATGATTGACAATCCTAATTAGTGACTATCCATAACAATGCTTTTATTTTCACGCACTAAATAACCTAAATCATTTATGATCAAATAAATTATCAATTATGGACACCAGTTTTTATAAATTATAAGGTTTGATTGCTTATCATCCCTTTCCCTTATAATTCCAAACAATGTTATGGTATATCATTGATCTATTATATGATGGACTATAGCTTAAACTCTTGTTCAGAAACGATAATCATATACAGCGCGTGCGACATAATTAAATTAGTCCGGTTACTAAATACTAATGAATACACACTTTATTTTTCATCTTATTATTTCTAGTAATATTGGTAAGCAAAGTGTTCCAGGAATCATGCAAAGTTTTATACAAATTCATAAATTTACTGAATAGAACAAGCTTTAATTGATAATGTATCAAATAAATAAATAATGAACTCAACTACTGTAGTGTTTTATATTGTGTATAATGTTAAATTATCAAAACACAAAAAAGCAGAATCAAAATATATATATTAATGAGTACGCTCATGGGTTTGACGCAGATCTTATTTTATTATATTTGTAAAAGTAGTACAGGGTGTAAACATTGTAAAAAATTTTATGAAATTACAAAACCACGTGTTTTATCACAAATAGTTTTCACTTAAACAAGAAGTTTATGTCCGATTGGAGTGAATGTCACAAACAGATTACAAAAAACACGTGTTTTATCACAAAATTAGTGTTAATTTATATGCGAAATATGTATCCGATTGAAGTGAATGTCACAAACAGTTTACACAAAAATCACATTTAAAACACTTGTTTTACTTTAAAATAAGTTTACAGTAAATAAAATATTTTTCAACAAATTTTCACATGTGATTCTTATCTCAGGTAAACAACACATGTTTTGCATTTACACCATGTATAAAATTTTGTGTTATTAGAACTGGTTTAAACCGGTTTCTCGCGTCAAACCCATGAGCCTATTAATGAGTCCCACACTCCCTATAAAATACTCAAACAAGAGATGTCTCTTAAGCGGCTGTTTAAATGGGGGCCTTTAAAGGGGGTGTGTTCTGATAATTAGCGTAATTAACTTGATTAATGACTAAAGGCATGCATTTATCCATATAAATAATTAGAGTTCGATACACGCGTACATTACTATACCGGGTGTGATAGCTGCTTATGCTAGTTTGGTGTGGTCTGCAGGCTTTGGTTATTTGTTTTACACCATTGCCAGCCTACCACATTGGGCTATAGGGATGTGCATTGGGTGCGGAATTGGATTTGGTGTATTGGGTATAGCGTGTATCGGTATTGGCATCGGCGGCGATTATCTCTACCGGTACTATAAAAAGCAAAATATTAAATATAGGACTCAAATGTTGAGTCAGTGGCGGTTGGAGGAGGAGAATAGGGTGATGAGGCATCGTCTCAATCAATTGGAGCCTGGTTATAATGTCAATGACGTCATGCGCATTAATTATATGGATGTTGATCTTGATTGATTTATATAATTATTAATATTTAACTTGATTGTAATTTAATTGTTTAATAACTAACCAAGAAAAGAATTGTGTTCGATTTAATCACGGACACCGTGCTAACCCAGGTTATTCTTTGTCACTTAATTATAGGCTTCTATTTTTTTGCCCACAATTATATTATATATGCATAATATTTTAAATATTTTAAGTTAAAAATGTTGTCATAAAATACAATTAATTCAATAAAATAAAGTTATATTATTATACAATATGTGTATTTGTTATCGATTTGTTATAACAATCAGTTATTTGTTATTTAACTTAAACACTTACTTAAACGCTATATTTCTTAGCGTGTATAATAAATCTTACAAGTATATTATATTGTTATATAATGTTGTTAGTTATTAGAAATTTGAGTTTTAAACTAATTATTATAATTACAAATCAATTTTAATTACTTATAATAATAGGAATTCCTCACATGCGGTCCCACTCTCTGGGGTGTCATTAAGATAGCCATAGAATCGTAGAGAATATTCTTGAAGTTAATTAAGTCTATGAGTCAATGGAAGTGGTATTCAGAGAATATTAAGTGTAATAACTTTAATCATAAGTGGAAATGGATTACTGGGTTATAGGGCTGTATAAATTAATATGATGGCTGTTGTGACAATAGCCTATTTATAAGTGTGTGATTCAATGTTTGCAGCAAGGTGGTGTAGATGGCAATCGTAATTCTGTACAATTCTTATAAAGTTTATAATATAAACTTATAATAACTGAACTTATTATGAAAAAACTGTAGATAAAAATTGTTAAAATTATTGCCTATCAAAGAGTATTATTAAATTACTTAATGGGATGTGTTAAAATGTGTTAAAGCTTGATAATTAAATTATTTATTTCAATATTACCAAGGTTATTACATTTTAATGATCAGCACTAGTATACAAAAGATAAGATTACCTTAACATAGATTAAAATAGTGTACGGGAGTTAGATTATGTATAAATATGTCATTTCTTTGGTCCCTGTTTAATGAGTCAGTCAAGTAGCCATTTATATTTAAATATGTTAGCAGTGCTAACATACAAGACTTACTGGGCGTAGTATAACTGTAACTAAAGTGTATAAATATTTGGTCAGTATTTTAACTTTTTTACTTTTGATTCATATATTATATATTCATGATGTGATTGACAGTCAATGAATGTAAACGAGCCGAAACATAACCTTTTAATGATTAGTTTTCAAATACTCACTTTAGGTTATTACAAAAATATTTGTAATGGAGTGCTTTCACAGTTGTATAGCATTAACTGTTATATTCTCTATATCTATGTTTTCAGATATTATAAATTTGACGATTAAAGACAATGAAGTGCTAAACACCTCGTAAACACCGAAAATCTATTATGATTATATATGATTATATATAAAATCCATGATCCCATTATAACAGTCAAAGTTAACAACTGAAAGGCACTCATGTAATGAATAATTTTTTCAATAAATAGAGTAATGATTGACAACTTATTGTAAAGGAGTTATGTTTGAGACTCGTTATCGTATTTATATTTTATTTCGCTTCATTTGTAAAGGCAATTTAAATATAAAATAACTTCTATAAACCAAATTATTGTTAGCAACACTACCGTAATTATTTGAACCAATCGAATAAAACGATGACACTGTGGTCGAAACATTGTTGCTCAAATCAATCGGAATCATTTTCCCGATCAATACAAAAATCAGCCGGATCGGTAAAAAGCGTGTGCAGCTCAATACCTAAAGGCTTGGAACTTGTAAGAAATTTGTTTATGTCTACGGGTTGTCCCAATGAATTCGAGGAGATGGTCGAATTTAAGCGGAAAATTCACACCGGTGAGATTATTGTGGAAAACGGCGATATCATACAGTACAAGGGTGATAATTGTTTTCATTGGGGAATCTACATGGGTGATTACAAGATTGCCCACTTGACAACAACAGGCAATAAAGGATCATTTCACGGAATTCTTGAGATGACTGACCTGGCTTGCGGCGGACTGTATAGAATGTGCCGGGTCAACAATCTGACCGAGTACGCTAAAAAGAAAAACTATACAGCTAAATCAGAGGAGAAAATCATGATAGATATCTACACAGATTTGTCGGCGTTCAAAAATAATCCCAATTTCAATTACAACCTACTATTCAATAACTGCGGTCACATGGTTACAGTCTGGAGATACGGCGTTGCATTTAACCCTGAGGTAAATATTGAATAAATTAATAATGAAGAACATGTGTGATAAAATGTTTGCTCACACAAAACTAAGTTGGAAACTTAAAGAATTAATTAATAATTATTATTTTTAAGGAAATATTATTAATATAGTAGTTTTCTTTAGTTAAATAGTTTTATTTAATTTGGAAAGCACTTAAAAGTTATACATTCTTATCCATTGATTACATATTGCACAAACACTTAGAAGGTGTTTATGTTAGTCCTCAAAACTTGTTATTTTGATTACAGAATCACGGTGTCAGCGATGGCTGAATCTAAGTTCAACAAGCTAATTTACTCAATTCGCAGTTTAATCAATTCAATATGTTAATTATGTTTCTAACTATTGATGACAATCATAACCAGTAAATTTACGTTCGTTGCTCCATGTTTTCAACTAGCTTGCACTGGTAGGGAGCTTTTCGTAGCAATGGGCAATGATAATTAATTCCTAAAGCCGTGTAGAGGGAAGGGCTAATTTTAAAACTGACAAAGTGGCTCTTTTATTCAGCCCATAGAGCGTCTCTTATTTGGTAATTTTATTGTGACTGCGGTACTTATTAATAATATATATTTTAGTCCGACTAAATCAAATTATTTCTTGTCGTATTTGTACGCAGTGTTCCAGATAGGGTTGCCAAACCTCAAGGTTTGGCCTGGATTCTCCAGGAATCGAGGTCCGACTCCTGGATCCAGTTTGAGGTCTGACCTGGAAGTAAGGATCTCCAGGAAATAAATTTTTAAAAAATCAATATTATATAACATACATTAACATAATATGGCTCCAGAGCCAAGCTAAGTTGTAAGGCATAGTGATTACTTATCATTTAATACAACACTAGTATTTTTAATCCTTAATGAATAATTTACTATAATACAAATGTTTTTTATTTTAATCATGAATATTTTGATTAATCATTGATATTTTGTATTGAATATTAGAAATTATTAGTTTTTAATATAAATAAATCTCAACACATTAATAGTTAAATGTGTATTTTTGTGTGATTAATAAAATAGCTTGTAATTTCAGTCACTAATTTTAGTATTAAAAGTTTATATTACTAGTGTTGTGTACTTTTAATAAAATTGTAAATTTAATACATCGCTATTTTTAAAATTTTAAAATTTTGTTAATGCATGTTATATATTATAAATTTTGGTAAAGTTGCAATGTCCAAAATTGTGTTACAGGTTAAAATAAAATCTGGTGTTAAAGCTTTTACATTAAATCCTGGAGTTTACAATATAAAATACTGTATATTTTGATTAGAATATAATTTTAATATAATTTATTTATATAATTTGATTATATTTTGATTATTCAGATTAATAGTAATAATATTACAATAAACATTAAAAATCAAATATAGTTTTAGTGTTCGCCAAATATTAACAATTGATTTTAGTATAGTTAACTACTTTGTTAGTTTATTAGTTAATATTTTCCTGAAATTATATAATTATTATTATTGATAAGTTATTATAACAAATGTTAAAATTATAATTCCTGATAAAAACAATGTTAAAGATTTTATTAACTAAATTTCAAAATAATCTAGAAAATAATTATTAAAACAAATTGTATAAAATTTTATTTAAAATCATATAAGAATCACGAGTTTTGTATATAAAAAATTATAAATATTGAGCTGCTACTCAATTTTAGCAAAAATAGTTTTCTCCAGGATTATCAAGGAAATTTCGTTTAATTACTGCAAACTTCCAGTTTAAAAATAATTAGAGTTGGCAACCCTAGTTCCAGATGGCATGCATATACATTAATTTACTGAATAGACACAATTTTAATTAATAATTTATAAAATAAATAAATTAACTGAATTAAGGTGTTATTTTAAATATTTAATCCGTTGATCTTTGAATTAATGATTATGTATAAAACTGCAATTTATCTGGAACAATTTGTGTACCGATCTGGTCACAAATTATCAAAACAAACAAAAACAGAATTAAAATATATATTATTAATGGTTCGCACACCCTCTATAAAATACCCAAATATGAGACGCCTCCTGAGCGAAGGTTTAAAAGGGGCTCCTGGGTGTTTTTTCGTATTAACTTAATTAATGACTAAAGCTATACATTGTTCATTTATCAATATAAATATGTATAATTAGAGCTCGTTTTACGCGTACATTACTATACCGGGCGTGCTTGGTGCTATTGCTGGTTTGGTGGGCAGTGCAGGTTTAGGTTATTTGTTTTACACCTTTGCCAGCTTACCCCATTGGGTTATAGGGGTGTGCATTGGTTGTGGAATTGGATGGGCTGTAGCGGCTATAGTGTGCGCCGGTATTGGTTTCAAAGGCACTTTATTCTACCTGCGCTATAAAATGGAAAGAATTAGGAATAAGATTCAAATGTTAAATCAATGGCGTCTGGAGGAGAAGAATAGGTTGATGGAGCATCGCCTCACTCAATTGGAGCCTGGTTATAATATCAATGAGGTCATTCGCAATAATTATATGGATGTTGATCTTGATTGATTTATATAAATATTTGTATTAAAATTTATAATAATTAACCAAGAAAAGAATTGTGTTAGACTTATTCACGGACACAGTGTCCACCCAAATTATACTTTTTAATTAATTATAACCTTCTAATATTTAACCCACAATTATATTATATATGAATAATATTTTAGATATTTAAGTTTAAAAATGTAGTTATAAACACGATGTCAAAGAGAAAATATTACGTTTCTAAAATAAATTTTTATTGTTGTCATATTGATAAACAATGATTCTGATGACAAA
>CAJPVJ010002229.1:0-13638 GCA_905397405.1 Oppiella nova
TTATTATTTTAATGAATTATCTTAATTAGTAGAGTGCAAATCAAATGTATTTTAATCATTTGAGCAGATATTATCTTAGATTTTACAAAAATATGTCTTATTTATTGTATGGCATAGCCTGATATGTCCTGAATCTCATAGTATATGGATTGGTATGAGTGACCAATTGGTTTCATTTGTAAGCCTTTATGTCAAATGTAAGATAAAAATAATTGTCTTCAAATCATTGGACACTTTATTGAAATCGGCTATAATTAAAAGGTTTATTTCATGTCTCGTACGGTATGTGAGCCTTACTCTTATATTTTCTACTTATTACTATTATTACTATTATTTCATACAATTTACAACATAACACGGCTTAATACACGTTATGTATCAAGAAAATCATCATATATGCATGTATTTATCATTATTTTGATAATCAATTATTAGAAATCAGTGCAATTTCCACATTTTATAGTAATTGTTGCTAATTTTAGACCATAAACTGTCTCCGGGCAGTTGTATTCTTACAAATAGTTATAATTACTACATTAATCTTACAAAATTATTCCCATTTGTGTCTAATAATTGTGGTAAATATGTGAATAATATGAAAATATAATAATTGAAATATGATTGACCATTTAGTGTGATATATTAAGAAATATATGGTCCACTCGTATCTACACCTATCATATGGTAATCAACTATTTCTGGACAGTCATCGCTCGCTCATAAGTGGATTGCATTTATAATGATGAGTGAATGCAAACAAATATAACTGCAATTATAATCATATTTTATATATAATTAAAGTGTTTTTAAGTGTCCATTAATTGAAGGCCTATACGACTATATATGAAGGCATCTATGGATTTATGCTTACAATATTAATAATCATTTGATGACATATTCAACAAACATATGATCGAAAAGTGCTGATAATATCGTCAAATGATAGGATTTGATGTGATTTTGCAAATGAAAACGTTTTGAGCGTTTAAAAGGCAAACAAATGGTCACATCTTATTCGCGGCTCAAAAGAGGTGCCGAAGCTTTTCGACCGGTGCCTATCGCTGCTCACCATAGGCTCGGCTTTGCACTAAGCATTGGCTCAAAGTTACGGCAGATTGCGGTCGACCTATCATATGGTCATCGGTGGCAACACCACTCATCCAGTGGTGACAAGTGGTTAGTTGTGCCACAAGACGTGACTCGTGTTGTGTATCAGTAATATAGGGCTAAATGTGAGTGCATTAGGCATATGATGCTTATGTGGTGCTCATGGTGTTGAGGTGTAATGGATGGTCAGATGGAAATGACTTACTTTGTGATCCTTGGTGGTGGAGGTGGAGGGCTGGTCGAAGGGGCTATGGGGGCCCTCATCGGCGCCACTCTGAGCGCCTGTACGCTCGGGCACAGCCATCACCTGAGGGCCGGCTTCCGACTCTGGAGAGCTGGGGCTTATCGACGGACTAATGATGGCCTGTTGTGTGGGCTGACCCTCTGTTCGGGTGCTGCTCGTCGGTGGGGGCGAGGGTTGGGGGTCTGTCACTATCATAATTGTAGCAATCAATGGGTCATATAATCAACAAATACACCAAAACTTGTATAAAGAGTCAACGTCTACGTACAGTTTGTGAGCATTATATCAACTCTCAAACAAAATACAAAAATATGGGATTTTGTTGTAATTATCAAAAAGTCACCCAAACTATCGACTTTATAGCCTACCCATAGAGGGACATACCGATGCAATGTACCCGTCTAATATGTCCCTGCACCTCTCCCAATCCAGCATTTTTATTACCGTATAATCAGCTCATAAATGTACTAAACTCATTCAATTGAACAGGGCAATTGTCTACTCGATGTACAAGTTTGCGTGGCTTATAGTGAACAACGTGTGTATAGTGTACTCACTTGACTAAACGCATACACCATTGCCGTACACCTTATGAACACCAGTTTATCAATACATTTGACACACAATTAGTTGAATGCATAGAAATGAGTGCTTAATAGTAATATGACTTCAATTCAGTGGACATTTAGTAAATAGTATGCAATAATGAGCACATGATTAGCACTAAAACAATTGAATTGCACTAAACCACCAAATATATCAAACACCTATTACTGTTACACGTTTTGCTAGAAATAATAACCGGGTGTTGACTGGACACTTTTGGTGAAATGTACTTGCTCGTTGACAGTGAACAGTGAATTTGGTGGACATATTCAGTGGTGGGATAGCGGGTGGACTGGCATTGCATTGAAGTGTTTGACTGAAAAGTATTGCAAAGTTTGCGATGAGTTGTATGCCGTGGTTGTGATGGTTGTAGTGATGGTTGTAGTGATAGTTTGACTCAATGAAATGGATGAACTGGTGGTGTATGAACTGATAGACACTTATAATGAGATATGAATGGTTAGCAGTGATGTCTACATATAATGAAATAAACTTTTATTTAGTTATATATTTAGTTTAAATCACTTTACAGTGCAGTGCTTACAGTTGGCATAAGGGGAGCGCCCTCTGCCCCCAACCCCTGCAAACACGGCTTACGCTTGCAGTCAATGGCAATACTACGGGATTGCAATGCAATGCCTTTAAATGTAATTGCAATTAGTGTCCACACAATTGCCAAACACCGCAAACCCGTCAAATGCACTGAATTAAGCACTAAATATTGTATATATGGCCACAAATGAGCATAATTTGCATTATTATTGCAATTAATTGCGAGTTTAGGTGAGAGCTATGTGCAGACGACTTCACTATGAAAACAGTCAGTGATTACTACAGGCATTGAAAGCATACAACACTTGCAATGCATTCAATGCGCATAACTTACACACAAATACTGTAGTAAAGCCCAGATGTGACGTCATGGGGGACACCACACACACTGCCGGCCCCCTCCCGCAGCTAAAATAGGTCATCCAGGCCTCTATGAACTCATTTACTGCCAGATAGTGGCGTACCTCCCATGAGCCAGGTCTCAGTCACCACCGACACCCTTATCTGCATAGCAATTGCACAGACCTGTCATATATCCGTCAAATGCATATCACTATCACTCACACAATGGTTACCATTGAGTGCTATCTGCCGGTGACTACACCCCTGTGTCTGTACACCTAAATGTAGGTCCCGGGCATCTGACACCGTTCAAGGATAGGCTCAACACCATCGCCATCATCAGCGATGTCTGCTCTGCCTGAAGTATGTGGCCTACAGTGCGGGGGAGACCTACCGATGCATCCCTTTCCTCAACTCTTTTCACTTTTCAATTATTCTTGCATTCAATACATTCACTACTATTGCCACAAATGTGACACTATTTCGCACAATACTACTAACCTATTGAACACCAATTAGTCCTTCAAATCAATCACAACTATAACACTGAAAACCATAAACAATATTTGCATTTCAAAGTCATTTGAATGGGACTTTTTGCAGAATATTCTGTATATTCTGTATATATATTGTGTAATTTTGCAATTTTATTACACATGATTTGAATGAAAAATAATGCATTTGTGCCAATAATACCACTAATCATGGGTTGCATACGATTCTCAATCTGTAATAAAAGTTTTGTTAAATTAGAGGCACATTAGACATGAGTTTAATAACTATAAACCAATTGGTATCGAAAAGCACTAAAGAAAGTGTTTATAAAGAAAGTTTGAGTCAATTATGAACACAAATAGTTTTTATTTAGAAATCTCGTCTCAAATGAAAAATACAGATATTTTTCAAGTATTGCAACGAATAAGTAAACATTGAATATTGGAAACAATGAAACGCTTATACTTTGCAATCATATGAGAAATGAGAGATTAATTGAGATTATGCTGCAATAAGGTACACATTTGTCCATTTCAACCAAGTTAGTGTCCTTTAATTTCTAATTTCATTAATTATTTAATTATATTTACAAAAAGAAATGTTTTTGCAAAATATGTTATTTGAACTGCAAAAGTTTTGTTATGATTGCAATCATAATTATCATTAATGTTGTACATATACCTGTAACGATAGTTTTATATTACATAATAATTAGTATATACTGTACAGTATTTTTAAGTATTTTATTAAACATTGTCTTGCAATGCAATTGTCTTTTGAGTAGAAGTTATCAAATAAATGTTCAAATAAGTAAAAAACAAATAATAAATTGAAAGTAAGAATGAAAGCAAAAGTGTTAGAAAGCTATGAATTGTATGAATTTTGCGAAATGCATTGATTGCACAAATTAGCGATAAGTTAGACGACAGAATGTTTAGAAAAAATGTATTAATTGTAAAAAATGAAAATATATTTCATGTGAGATGTAGTGATTGAATGATTCAGTGATGATATGGTGTGGAAAGTGTTGTCAGTGTCAGTGTGTTGTGTATAAGCCCGAGAAAACCCCTTTTGCTTTGGCCTACATTTATGCGATGCCCTGGAAATTGAGGCATAAGTAGTGTATCGCTGAGCGCTGTATCGATCGGATTCCGGGCTCTCATTTGTCTCTCTATATAGTGTACTACTTGTGCTCTTTGGACACACATTTCAATACCTGATACACTTTGCAGTTGTAAATATGCGACTGATTGAGTAAAATGTGTGAATGTGTACAACACAACAGCACCAGTACTACCACTACTCCCATACACGGATCGGTAGGTGTCTAGAGATCACTGTCTTTCCTCATCACAAACATTGCGACCGATTCTATAATTATGACACAAATAATGGGTTTTATTAGAAATTCTTTGTCACACTTTGCAACTCATGTCAACAGTTGTCCACCCGATCAACACTTACCACATAAACACATAAACAATGCAATTCCTCACTATATCCCATGCAATGCATACTCTGTACTCGCATTGCAAAAGCTATACCTCAAGAATATTCTCTACTTTAGCCACTATTTTAAATATTCTGCTTACTGTTGACATAATGAGTAAATTGAAACCCACTCTCGGAATTGATGCAAAACTTCTACTCTATTCCTCATTTAACTGAATATTTTGCTAAAAATAATTATTAATACAATTGATTAAACCAGTTAAACTAAACAAACAAAATGCAACTTAAACTATAAATATGATGCATTCATTTCTAAATAAAAATAATTATTAATTAATGAGAATACTAAAAATAGCATATGTAAATAAATAAATAAAAGCAAAACAAGAATTGAAAATGATATGAAATGCAATAGAAACATGGTTAGAGTGTTATACAAGAATTTGCAAATGAATATATGATGGAGAATTTGGATGAATTAACAAAAAATTTAATAAGTTATTAATCCTGTAATCATTGGAGGCACGAATGCCACTGCAATAAAGCAATACATGAGTTCATGGTTAGTGAACATTTCAAACAATTTTAGTGTTTTTTTCGTAATTTAGGAAATGATTTTTCGTAACAATCAAAACGGGCGATAATCATAAGAATAACCATTTTTCAGTCAAATATATTCTGTACAATACATTCAATGGCAGTGTTTTTTGTTGTCATTTATACTCTGTATTTTTGTCAGAAAAGATTTTTAATTAAATCAAATAATTTTGTTTTATAATTTTTCAAGTGAAATTCAAATCAAAAGTTAAGGATAAATAACAATATTAAATAAATTATCAATTGTTTATAAATAATAATAAATTTTACACATATTTATAATTAACTTTCAAACACCAATTCAATAGTCTATTGTCATTGCATTAGTTTTCTTACAAATTATAATAATTGTAAATTGAGTTAAATTACTAATTTTAAGCGCAAATTAAAGTTATAATTAATTAATTTTCCTAAAATCTTTTAATTTGAAATTTATATGAATTGAAACAAAAATAGATAAAAATTTGAGACAATGTGTGAAACAATATTGTTTTTGGTGCTATATTTAACTAATGAACTGAAATAAGAGAAAAATGATGTCAATTATAATAATATTAATTGTAATAATAATATATTTATATAATATTTATAATTATATATAAAAGAATTTTTAATATATTCCTAATCATAATATAATAGATTTATAACAGATTTTCAACGTTTAGTGTGAACCACTCACTGCTTCCGAGAAAGCAATGAGTTTTCAATAATAATATGCCATTCATTAGTCTTATAGAGAATTTCAGTTTCATTTCATAACTCTTTTCATAACATTTTCTATTTCTTTCAGTTAAACGCTTCAAACAAAAACTTTTGATACAATATTTTAAAGAACGGTTTCATTTGTTATCATTTTCAAGTAAAATAATCTTTTTATATAATTTAAATTATCACTAAATCTGTTGTTTAGAGCCTTTCCCAGACCTGGACAAGAGGCGCACCGGTAATTGTGTGGGCATTAGAAACAATGTTATAATAATTATAATGATATAAAGCTATAAATAATATGAAATTAAATGAATTGCTTTGAGAAATAAGGGAAACTTATAATAATAGGTATTAACACCGGGATAATTGGTAATTGATAATAAACAGAAGCACTAATAGCTAAACAACATTCAAAAAACACTCAAATTATTACAATATTCTGCAAAACACAGTCGTTTTGTCATCATTTCAATGAATTCAATGGCAGTGTATTAGAGGGTTGTTATCAAACGAAAACTTTTTGCTTCAATATATTTAGTATCCCTTTTCGTACAATTAAGTGCAACCGAAATGTGATACAAACTATTCATATGTAATACATCTTTTATCAACTTTTTGTATTTTGTTTTATATATTTCCGTGTCTTTTGTAATTGTAATATAATTTACACTATTTTACAATAATGTGGTCATAATAGTGAAACCAAAATATAATTAACAATTAGTTGGCATTTGTTTTGTTTTTGTAATCGTTTTTATCAAAAGCTCACAATAATTAATCTTTAAATATATAATTATTGTTAATTAAATATACTGTATATGTATGTCATTGTCATTAGAGATTACATTTGATTCACATTACATAACAACTAAATCTTAAATCTTTATAAATTGTACTCATTTTTGAAATATATTCTATCGATTCGATGCAAACAATCGAAATCAGAGACCATTATATATATAATAATTAACATTTCAATGCTTTCAGAAAACCCCAACATTTTTTCAAATCTGACCCTCAATTGGAAATTCGCTTAACTTTATTGTGTGCAAACTTTTATATTAAAACTCAATTCTAATCGTATTTCTTATATATTAGTGACAATTTGCAAAATATATTAATCAACAACTCTTAGGACGAGATGTTAGTCATTCAACATTACTCTGCTTTAGACCCAAAACTATGGCTTTGGAGGTAAGTGTGTCTGAACTTACGCTTTGGAAGGTTTGGTTTCTCTAATTTGTTTAACAATTTATTTCCCAAATCAACACAATTGACAAAATGTCAATCATTTTCAACTAATAGTGAGTCTGCAAATACTGGAGTAAATGGTAATAAATAATAAAAATAATGTTATTCTTATGAATATTATGGTCTGAACCCAACAGGTGTTTGTGGTGTTTGTTTGTGGCGACAATTTGCTTAATTCTATTGTTTTGAATGTGTTTCAAATGTCAGACTTTATAATTGTTTATTAAATTAAGTAAACCTGTTTCTTATCAAACATATTAATAGAGATATAATAATAATAAAGAAATCTGTTTCTCTTTATAACGAAAGTCTACACAAAATTACAAGTCGTTTATACATACTTTTTGTCATCTTATGTAATAATAACCGGTATTTCTTATCATTCTTAATAACTGTACAAAAATTAACGATTAAATGGAAAAATAAACATCAAAACAGCGATTAGGCATTGATTAACAATTTAGTCCCTCAAATGAAAGCAAACCCTTTAAATGGAAAGAAATTTTAAATTATAGAAACAGTTTTGTATTCAAACCGGACATAAAATCAATTAAAACATGTCTTTTCGTCAATTAAACATCAATTCATTACTCAGACAGACATAAAGTGCACGAATATAACCAATCAATTAATAATAAAACTAACAAAACATTCTACTATTACAAGTAAAACCGGGATTACATTCAACTTAAATATCTATGTCTTTATAGTTTCTCTTATAAGTTATCCATCAAATAAAATATGATTCGAGTCGCTGTACAAACACTTTAGGAGGTCCTCAGAAGTGTCTTTTCGTGTGATTACTAATTGTTTTGTAATGAAGTCTTTTGTCAATCTTTTCAATAGTAGTAACAGAAATAATTTGCACAAAAGCTAAGCATAAACTCTATTTCATTTGGATGTTATGTTAGTCACACCTCCCCCACCACCGGCTCCGGTATTGGACTGAGTGGCAGCCGACGTGTCGCCACCACTTTGCGAACCACTATTCGTCGCACCCGAAGGTTTGTCAATCACTTCAGACATTTTGTCGACGTAGTCGGAGAACACGTCTCTAAACTTAGACCAAGACTTCTCTGGAATGGTTATCGACGACCGGAAGTTACTCTTCACCTAACAGTGCATTCATGAGAGACATGTACAGTATATTAGTAGGAGTGGTGCGGGCAGTGGACAGGCATTACCTCAGAGATGCGCATATATATGCCTAAGTTGTTCTGTCCGATGTCGAAGAAGAACTTCTTGTTCTCGACTCTCATGTGTCTGCCTTCCGGTAGCTCTCCTTTGAAGCCTATTTCGGTAACAATTGAGAAAGAATTTAGTATTTATTGGTGAAGCAATTGAGGTAACGGTTTGTCGCAAACAAAAGATTGTTGTGAACGCTATGAAATTAAACAAAACAATTGTCTACTTGAACCGGTAGTTTCGTCCCGACCTCCATCATCGGTTCCAAATTCTTCTAATAAGTCCGTCAACGCATCCCTGAACTCAATCATCCCCTGCGCGGGTATCGCAATCTGCGATCGCGGACCTCCTCTTGAGATGGTTTGCGACACCTGTGGTCAAGACAATAGCAAAATGGGGTCAGTTCTGATGGCAAGACACGTGACAGAGGAGTACTAACGCGAAGAAATCTTCCCCTATTGTTCTCTTTGAGGTCCAAATAATATCTTCGGTTATCTTTGACCATCACTTCAGACTTGAGTTTTCCATCTTCTGGAAGGTTGTCTGGATTGGGCGGACCTATGGTTTTGATGCCATAATTCAATTATTTAAACGATTCAACGAATAACTTAAGCTATTTGTATACAAATACCCTTTTCTTCTATTTCATACAAATAAACACAAGAAATGAGTGAAAACTCAAAAACAAAATCAAATGAGAGATCAATGCAAAACTCATTTACCCAAAGAGGCGTATAATTCACTAAAAGCGGTTAAATGGTCTCTAAATTCTGCGGCCGTAGACATCGCTAACAGTAATCGACTTTTCCTTCCGGCGGCGCCGACCTATCATTTGGTAGACACGAAAAGAGATGAATAAATGCTGTAAACCTAATGTTTCATCAAACCTCAGCCACTTTAATGAAACGCCCCCTTCTGTTCTGTTTCACATCCAAGTAGAACCTCTTGTGCTGGATCTGCAGCATCTTAGTGGCCAACTCCTGCTCCACGGGCTGACCACCCATTTGGCCCCCTGTCGACGAGACTAAAGTTGGTCTCAATGTTAACTTTAAGTCATCAATATTTTATTTATTCACAAAAATGCTATTCCACTGAAATCATAAAAAAACTCATAATTTCAATGTCATAGAAGTTTTAAATATAAAATATGTTTTATTTTTTATTACTTCTAATTCTTACTCTTCAATCAAAGTCTACACACAAACCGATATATTGTGAACACCATTTATATGTCATATTTTAATTATACTTTACTTATTATAAATTGATTTTAAATGAATTAAAGTATCGATTTATTCAAAAACTAAAATAAACATAGCATTTATATTTTTAAAAAATTATAGATTCTATCAAATAACCTAACAATAAATCAGTTAATTGCTAATACTGTATAATAAATCAAATATAAAATAATAAAAATATCTTTAACATTAAGGATACAAATTATGTAAAACAATTAATTTGTATTTGAGTGCACACTAAATGGATTTGTGTGTAAAGTATTTATGATGTAAAACTTTGAATGAAATGAGTGTGTATTAAATCCCCATCAAATTAATACCAACTAATGTTTTCCTAATTATTTATTAAAGAGATTATATATTATAAAATATTTTAATAATTCATGTAAAATGTCATCCAAATCTATATCACAAACTTAAGCAAGTGATTGTAATATAAAGAATAAAATATTAATTTTGTTTATTTAGAAACAAATAAAACTACAATAGATTTGAGATTAATGTGCATTCAATGCAATAATAGATAAATGAAAACAAAATTACGGACATATTAAATTGCAATTTTTCATTTGTGTTTTTATTTTCAAATTTCCGAATAATTTGCTATTATTTTTACTATGATTTTGACAAACAATTGGTAAAAATGTTGTTGAGGTTGAGGTCATTTCAATTCAATTCAATGAAATATTTCAATAAAAAACTATACAACAAATATCACAAAGAGTTTTTAAAGTGAAGTATAAAAAATCAAGTTATAAAACCAGTTTTAGACAATTTTTGAATAATTATTGCCTAATATTTTCAATAAAAAACTAAATTATAGTAATTTTTAATTGAAGAAATATGACTAAACTGTTTTTTCAAATAATATCTAATCAAATATAAATTTTATAACATTTTGGTTATTTGTAGACAAAAAAGTTTAATAAATCAAACAAAATAATTAAAATTGTGTAATAATTAGAGAGTTATTGCGAAATTTTTGTGAAATAAGTAGGTTTTAAATTAAAGCAAAAAATAAGGTTAAAATGTGTCAATAATATATAAATTATATTACATAACAGACTTAATACTGTATATCAAAACATTGTTCATGAGATTTATTTTCACAAAAGTTAACTATTATAACAATTTGAATGAATACTTGAAAAGATTGAAACTATTTATTCATAGCAATAGACAAAACTTATTTTGCAACAAATATTAACGAATTTAAAAATACTATCGATTTATTTCACGTCAATTGCCAATGAAATTAAAATATCATTCAATATACAGTACTTAAAACTTGATATACTGAGTAATTTAATAAAAATAAATACTGTAGCAAACAAACCAATTCTCACATATTTGATAAATTCATATCATATTTAAACGAAACGATTATTTATACATAAATTTATTTTTAATGTGAGAAACAAATAAAAAGAGTAATTCTTACGGAACATCAAAAACATAAAAACGTGAAAAACATAAATTCAATACAACTAAAAGTTTTTGAGGTTTTATGGACTTTGAAACAAAATTCAATACTAATGAGGAATTCGGTCATAAACTTGTAATCAATTATACGATGGGTCTCTCAAATACTATCCAATGTTGGATAATATGCTTTCAAAATGGTCTTAAAGCTACAAAAATTATTCAAATTATTATAAATATATAATATTATACTAAATTTGTGATCACGATTGACATTGGGACGAGTCATTAAACTGATATAAGTTTGCATACTGTACTGTACTATACTGTACATGTTTATATGTTTGCACTCTTTTGCTACACTATTTGCATAACTATTAAAAATTTAATATAAAATACAATTATTTGAAAGAAAAGGCAAACGTGAATCTATTGAATGAATTCATGTATTCAGATTGATATCAAATGAATGCAATCAATCGTCACATTTAATAATCAATTAACTAATTAAAAATTCATTTAATTAAATATCAAAGTGAAATGAAATGAACAAAAATATGTGTTTGATTTGAATGGGAATTGAAATAAATGAAAAAATGGTAGCATTATAGCATTATTGAGGGGTAATATGAGTGCAAAATGTGGTCAAATTGGAGCACAAATAATGAGAAAAGAGTGAAAGAAATGTAGGAATGGGTTGACTGTGAGACAGACAGTCAATGACCGAATCGACTGAAGTTTGTCTGAGACTTCAAGACTCAAAGACTGCATTCATTCCCTTGTTTTATACAATCGTAAGCATTGGTTGAAAGGGTTGTCTCTATAGGATTGGCAATGAGTTGTGACTTAACGGTTGCATAACTTATAGAAGAAGTGAATTTTCATACTTGTGCTCACAATTAGCTTTAAAGCTCTAGTTTGTGGTGTTGTTGAGCTGGTATGTGAAGCACCAGTAGGTCAATCCTAAACATTCCTAACATATCAACACAAACTTGTGATCAAACATTGAAGCCTTCGAACCGGCCTTTCATGCCATCAAAACTCGTTCATTGAGTTAAACATTTTCAAGAGTCAATGAATGGGACGAGTATTTCGGAGTTCCGGCTCTGAATATCAAATCAATAGTAGTTTAGGGTTCGAGTTGTGCCGACTCGGCAGGGCTACAGTTCCCCTCAACTACTATACCTATCCTAAAGGCCGGCCACTTCTGCCGGCAATATATTCGCTAAACAATTGAAAGCTTATTTCAATTCACAATAAGTATTATAAAGATTACACCAAAATTTAAATCATTGACAAAATGAGGCCAAACGAAGAGCTTTTACTCTTGTGTTACAATCATTTAAGACAAGAAACTCTACCAAAAAATTACTTTTTGTGGCTTCAAAGTGTATACTTATATTAATAATACGATGAAGCCATTCATAATCATACAAAATGTTTGTAGAAAAAATATTTTTGAGTTTAAATCAAAAATGAGATCAAATATTTAAAAACTATAGTTTATTTCCGAATCAATAAAATCCAACAAAATATCAAATTTAATTGAAATAAAGAAATATGTTTTGAAAATATGTTTTTAATGAGGAAGTGATTCAAAAAAAAGTATTGTAAATTAATTTCTAATATACGGCACTATTTCTCTATACCCACATAAATATAAAACTTTAAAATGATAGCAACATTCACACGATTCCAAGAATATTCCTAATGTTTCATAAAATTCATCTCAACTCTAATGATACAAATATTGGGGAAATTAATCACAAAACAAATCTGCAATTTAAAGAGCAATTAAATAGGAATTTGTAATGTGTTTGAAATAAGTTATAATTGAGTAAACAATTGAATGCAAGTATTGGTTGAGATGTCAGTGAATGCATTGTAAACCTAAAACATGAGGAAGTCTTCAATAATAGTCAAATGCAAGCCTTAGGCACTCATCACAAACTAGTTGTGCACCAAATCACTGAATGAATGAATGAAAACAAATTTCTCGACATCTCTATTATATTAACGGTATTTGGCATTCATTTACTGTTATATTTAAACACATTTCTTATAAGCAAATATTCATTTGATAAAAAATTAAATTCATTTAAATTGAATCCAATTAGTTTCATAACCACATGTGCGATGACTTTCCAATTGGTATTTAGTATAAAATATAACTTTCGAGAGAAACAACAAAAATAAATTGCAAACAAAAAACAAAATTTCAAGTTTAAGATAAGACTAAGAATGTCAAAACTAAAATGAATAAAACAAATGTGAAACACCAACTACATTTAAACATTTGACTAATTGTCACATAATTTGTTGCCTTAAATGATAAGCCATTGATTATTTAAATTATATATCATCTAAATCAATTAGCAATTCAATTACTGAATAAAAATATTTAAAAATATAATGTAATTTGAATGCAAGTATATT
>CAJPVJ010002230.1:0-13637 GCA_905397405.1 Oppiella nova
TTGACTATTGGTTACACTATTAAAGGCATATAATGTCCACAAATGCATACAATGAGAGCATTGAGTCCATCAACACATTCACACAAATCACCGAAACTGTGGTTTTAATTGCAAAACGAGTTGTAATTTCAATAGTAATATAATCAATGTTTTCAATGTTTTTGAGAAAAATATTGATTTTCTGTACACTATTTGACTCGCAGTTCACAACACATAACATAACGACTAATGCTTTGCAGAGAGGCGTCAATACATTATGTCGACAAACATTGTCACCGTACACCAACAACGTTACCATTATCTGCACCATTACTGCCCCCCAAACAACATTTTATTTTCAATATTTACTTAAATAAGTTATTTGAATTGTTTAAGAGTTTAATTTTGTAAATCTAATATGGTTTGATTAATCTAGGATATTATTTTTGTTAAATAACAATTTTAAACTATAATTTACAAATTTTAAAAATATACCACTCTTTGGCTATTTGTAACATAATATTAGATAAAAATGAATCATACGTTTATACCCAGTAATAACGCTAATAAAATGTTGCTAAAATAAAATATTGTAATGTCACATTAAATTAATAAGTTTTATAAAAATCAATTTCACACTCTATTATACAACCGATTGCTTATCGACTTTGAAACAGTTGTCACACAAGTGTTTCACACATTATTTTATATGAAAACTCCTCATTATTAAAGTATTTGCATTTTTTCAAATTTTTAATCTTTTGAATAAATAAACATAAGTTTTCACTACAGATAGTAATCATTACTAGGAATTCAAGAGTTCTTTCACTCATTGACTCTAAAGATGTGATCCTTTAGAAAAAGTGCCAAAAATTGTTTCCACAAAACATATTACCATTCATTTAAAAGCCAAAATTGACATTAGATTTAGGAATATTTTTTTAAAAACAATAATTTATTGCATTTGAATTTCACAGTATGTCTGAAATTATTCTGTAGTTCAATGAATTATCTGAGAGCTTGTGATGACTTAATGTAATAAAAGTTTAATAGGATATTTGGATTTAAAGTTCTTGGATTAGTCTAAAAATTAAATATCCTAGATACTTTAGAAAAGTTAATAAAATTAAAATATTCAGGAATTTTTAATTACTAATTTTCTTGAATAAAATAAATCTTTAAAGTTATATTTAATACACTTATAAAAAATATGCAAATATAAATGAAAGTTATTGCAATGTTAAGAAAATTTATGTAATGTTACAAAACATAGCATTTAATCGAAAAAGACATAAATTAAGGGCAATATAAGAGCTAAATATAATATTTGCCAAACGGTATCAAACACTTGGAGTCGAAATCAAATCAAGTAATGATAGTGTAGTTTAATAGCACTCCTAATAACCTTCACAATGCAAATCATTATTTTTAATTCATTATCTTATATAGGATTTTGTAAATTATTTAATAGTTTAATGAGTCTGTCGTATATAAAGAATATAATTTTTTTAAACTTCAAAGAGAGTGATAGAGATTGTGTCAAACAACAAGTCAATGAAATAGAAGTTAAATCATAAAAAGTCGTCTAAACAACAAGTTATGAAAGTACAGAATTATTACATGTTTGTTAAAACAATTTTGTTTATTCTTTACAAGTAATGTAAACTGTGAAGAATTTTATTTTTTAGTATCTATAGACATAATGTCTGTAAATCTTAGGGTTTGCTATCGTCTTATAATTATAAGTCCAGGAAATACAAAGATATCAATGTTATGGTCTGATAAATCACTTACTAGTTTAGACTTATGTTCAACTCATTCATACATTTCTAACTTGTTTTTGTCGAAAACAATTCATGCAAATCAAGGAATACTCTGAACAGTTGTTTCAAATGTTACTCTTATTACAGTATACCGTAAAATAATATACTGGCGTACATACCGGGCCCACAGAGCACCTGCTTCTTGAAGAAGTATTCAATTTCCGAGTTGTAGTGTTCAGTATAAGCTCCGAGTCTATTGCCAGTGGACCGGGACTCAGTCCAGTGCACTTTGGCCACCCCTCGCATATACACTTTCATTGATTTCAATTTGAGTTCACTTCTCAACTCAATAATACACTTCCCCCTAACCTCTTGTCCCGCAAAATACACGCTCTGATTGGAGTCCAACACGATCTCAAAGCACTTCAATTTACCCATCATTTCACTCTTAGTTATTATTATTAAACAAGTAATTAATACCACAATTGTATCCAAACTATAGTCTTAATGAATGGGAGGGGAGCGAGAGATCAGTAGAATGTATGGCACTGACAGCTCTCTCTCGCATACAAAAAAAAGTTTTTCTATTTATAAACTCAAAGAAGAGGATAACATAGGCTTTAATAGTGAATACATCTCACTATCGGAGCACATATTTATCGTTTGTGTCACAACTTTACACATATTTGTAGACCTTATTCACAACATTTCTGATTAAAACAATTTTCGCTAAATTATCATTACACATATTATTATTACACACAATTTTATAGCAAAACATATTAAAATTCGATAATTATTACCAGTACACAAAATAATATTTTTATTGACTATGATTAAATCATTTGTTGGTAATTAAGTAGTTAGTCGTCGTGATTATTATTGATTTGTGTGTCACTTACATAAGGGATTAAAAAAAATATATTAAAGAGTCAAGAATTATGAGTCGAGAAAGTGTTTGCCTTAAGACTTAAGACTTATTTAACTGACTCGCGAGAGATGTACTGAAAAATAGACTCAAGTTTTGAGCGGATTGTGTGAATCGACGCAACATCACATCCTCTGCCAAATAAATCTCTGATAACTATTGCTTTCGGTTCACATATTTGTCACACATTTGATTTTAGCAGACATTCAAATCATTGAAAACATCTCTCATTTCATAATAACACCATTTTTAACAAATAGACATGAGTGGAGGAGAATATTCTGGATAATACTATCATTTTATTTATGCTAATGTCACCATGTTAAGTATATTAAAATAATAAGTTTTTTTAATTATTTATTTAAATATATCGATATCAATATCCTTGATGTTATTATTTTTATTATACTGTAGACTAACTTTTAAGTTACTGTAAGGAATATAATAGGTATATAGAAAGTGTAAATTGTTTTTCAAATTATATTGCTGTTACATTATACTGTAGTTGTGTTTATCATAAAAGAGCCATGATAATACACGATTACTAACCAAATATATGAACAAAATGCAGAAAATTCTGTGTTTTTCTAACCGAAACCAAAACGACTACAAACTAAACATGTTTTGAGATGAATAGCACATGAAGTATGAACAGAATGTGTAGTGTATAGCAACCAAAACTATAAGTCAAATATATTTAATAAAAGCAAAACATTTAGACTTTTATTAAATGAGGAGAATATGAGCAAAACGTATACAATGGGACTGCGATTGTGCGAAACGCTTACAACTTTTCAGTTCTCGCATTTCGTTCAATACAAACACTTTTATTCATTTAAATATATATATTATATAAATATTTTATATAAATATAATTCTTTCTTTACGATATGAAAACCTCAGAAATATTAAATATATAGGTTATAATTTTTGTAACAAATAAAATAAATTATTGAAATAAGAAATATTGTTAAAAATAAGCTAATATTGTGTGAATTTGAAATTTTAATTAATTTAACAACGAATATAATTTACAGTATAATGAATTTTGTAATAATGGTTGTATTGTTTTTTAAGAAATTGTCATTTATATTGTATTATGTATAATATTATAAATAGTATAGCAGCTATACTACTGTATAGCTTTATGCACTATTAAAGACAAAATTATTTTATAAAATATGTTCATTAGCTGGTCGTCACTGATAAGAGTTTGAATGCATTAATTATTTATTATTATTTATGTTATATTCTGTATAAAAGAGTTTTAATGAGATTGTTAATATTGAAATGAAAATTTTGAAAATGAAAATATATATGAAAACAAAAATCATAAGAAACTGTCACCAAACATCTGCTTTGATATTGAATACATAAACTTATTATAAAATAATGTTGCGTAAGTTAATATAAGTTACACATTGGTGGGAGAGATTAATACAAAGAGGTATTTAGAAAAAATTTTCTTTCCAAAGATTTTCTAGGATTAAAATGGTTTCATTCAAATCTATGGTGTATTGACTATCGTTCTAAAAAAATATTACCGGTATAAATATTGAACAGAATTTCGTAATAGTATTCACGTTAAGTGATTAAGAGAATGAATAGTTTAAAATTATATCTTAAATAATTTGTTAGATTCTTATAATTTTTAAAAATTAAAACTCAATTAAATATTTAATATTTATTGATTTTAATAGTTATACAGTTTTTTTTATAAAAAATCTCTCAACTTTTGGGAAAACATTTACTTTATATTAATATGATTTATCTGTACCTTGTAAAATTATTTTATTTTAAATGTTGTGGCTATTTAATTCGATAAATTTTACATAATTTAAATAAATCCATTTGAATAACCATTGAAGTACAAATTCTGTGATAACTTGAAATTAATTAGATTTAATCATTTAATCGGTGGGATATCTGTATTTTGGTCGATCGTAAATAGATTCAGAATTTGGATCCATTGTTCTTCTATCATAAACAATAGGAATAGCTTTGGAACTATTGGGAGGAATATCATAGAGGGGTTCGTTTTGGTACTGATATTGATATTGAAATATAGAGACACCTCTGTGTGATATGTCATCCAAATAAGACTCATCGGTAACACAACTGTCGGCCACTTTAGACTCACAATTTGGTCCATATTTGGCACAAGAATTACTTGTTGTATCACTTGAAGTATTACATACTTTTGGATGATTTTTCTTCATAATAAAAGCCAAACCAATGATAGCTATAGTAATGAGAACTAATGAAGTGATGGCCGCTATTATATAAAACGGCAAAAGATGTTTGAATTCAAGCGACTCCTTCATAGTCGATGGCATCGAATGATCTATATATTGACCACTTATATGACAAATAGGTCCCTCAATATCCCATTCACCAGTGGACAGACATTTCTTACTTCTGATCTCTATTTAAAATATTACAAATTAAATTATAATAATATTAAATTGAGTAAAATGTTTAATACCTGACAACGACTTGCAGTAATAGTTAACAATTGTGCCGTCGATTGCATACCAAAGTGTTTGGTTATAATAAAATACATTCTCAATGCTTGTTATATAAGAGTTCTCATCCGTATGTAAAGTATTAAGAATTTCTGATTGAATACAACTGTTTCGTGGTTTGCATAGAGGGTATGAACCTCTCCAGAGAGCACCGGACGTGCATTTGAGTTGAGTTCTTGAGGTTGGCGTTGAATTCGTGAAATACTTGTCTTCACAATACAATTCATATAATTGATGCTCTTTTATGACACGAGCGCCGACACCGATTGGCAGCTCAGGCATACCACAGGCCGGCTCTTCGGCACTGCCATACACCTCGGCCACAGCCATACGAATCAGATCTATAATTAACGGGGTTTCCGACTCTGTCCTTATTATCAACTCATTTGATTCAATCGACTCTAATCAATACATTATTAAAAATTATAATTATTTAAAGTTTTATAATCATAGATATGAAATTTATTTACTGTACCGTTACTTTCACTCCCAACACAATTAAAGTAATAATGATATTTATGGCTGTATTTAATCCATTTATTAATCCAAATGTATTTATACTTTTTCTGGGCTTCAATTTGACATAAGCTGGAAGTCTTGTTGTGTTTGATATATGCGCTGACGATAGGAATGACACGATTAGATTTGGAGATACTTTCAAATATTGTCGCGAAATCCGCTCTAATGAATGCCAAATGGGATCTATTAGTGAAATACAAATGCCATCGAAAACATGTCGAGTTCTGCACTCTTATTGGAGTCTCAGAGTATCTGTCCGTTGAGAAGGAATTTGCAAATTTGTCCACATTTTTGTGCATTACTTTCAAATCATATTCCGTCACCACTTCATCCGTCATACAACTTCTTATAACTATCTTTAGGATGTCATTGTCCACACCATAACCACATCTGGCCTGAGAGCCAGTCCACTGTCCATTCAGACACATCCGTTCCTGTCTGTAACTAAGAAAGTCCACGCATTGATAGCTCACTATATCTCCCGATTTGAAAGTTTTCTGATCACTTTCAATGTTATTTTGAGCTGATATTGGTTCACCAGGATATCCACAAATTCCTATCAATTTATTCATTATAGTCATCAACTCGTTTGAAAACAACGATTACCTGAAATGTTGTATTTGTTCATTAAAAGCATGGATTGTGTTAAAAGTAAATAATCAATAAAAATAAATATAAGTAGAAAGTTCATTTTTGAAATAAAATAATTAAACTTTTACAACCATTTTATTAATATTTTCAAAATTAATATTTTAAAGAGCTTTAGGGATAGGCATTGAAATCCATTTCCAGGCAAACCTACACTAATATGATTCCTTCCGTTTATTATTATTAAAATGATAAAATTATATGATATCCAATTAAATATCATTTTGTTTTTAAAAACAGACAAATTCAATAATCCTTTAAATTATATAGACAATTTTATTAATGCCAGTTATTAACGTCAATTTTATTACATTTTTTACGTTATGTAATATTCAAGAATTAAAATCAATATTTAATTCTTTTGTTGTAAAATAACATATTTTTAGAGAATATCTCTTTATGTGCTGACAATAGTGTTATGATATCAATATTATACAGCTATATATTACAATGCATTATTCATTAAAACATGTTTATAAACTAAGATTCAGTAAATGATTTTAAACTAACATTCAACCATGATAGAACAATATTTGAAATTTAATTAAATATTTTCAAAAAGATATTAGTATCATCAATACCAAATAAAATTGTTGATCATAACTTAGTTTTATCATAAAAAATATTTATACATAATTTAATTTAAATTTATAATTTAAAAGTGTTTACTTTTTATAAAATGTTAGTAAGAATCGAGATTTTTCAAACTAAATCCTTGAATTGTCAAAATAATTGTACTAACTCAAGCAAAAAAAGGAGTGTTTAGTCCTTATTATGACAATTATATTCAACACTATTATTATTTTCAATTCGTACAAACTAATAGATGTCTGTTTTAATAACAAATTAATTATTTATGAAATAATAATAGGATTTATAATTGATGTATAAAATACGACATCACATTCAAAGTGAATTTTTATTAAGTCTAGTGAATTTAATAGATTAGTAAATATGTCAAATATGTTGAAACTCAAATGAATTAATAATATAAGCTAAATGTCAGGAATATATTTCACAATTACTACAAACAAATATAAATAAAGTTTGAATCAAATGTCCTTTCTCCGGGATACCACTCAATAACCAAGCAATAAATAAAATAGCCAAGCATTTCTCATAAATCTAACATAATTTAATTATCATAAAATTACTTTTTTGACACTCATTTAATTTCATTATCTAATCAATAGATTTGTGGCAAAAATAAAAATTCATTTGAAATGTCAAACAAAATACGGTATACTGTAATAAGAGTAACATTTGAAACAACTGTTCAGAGTATTCCTTGATTTGCATGAATTGTTTTCGACAAAAACAAGTTAGAAATGTATGAATGAGTTGAACATAAGTCTAAACTAGTGAGTGATTTATCAGACCATAACATTGATATCTTTGTATTTCCTGGACTTATAATTATAAGACGATAGCAAAACCCTAAGATTTATAGACATTATGTCTATAGATACTAAAACATAAAATTCTTCACAGTTTACATTACTTGTAAAGAATAAACAAAATTGTTTTAACAAACATGTAATAATTCTGTACTTTCATAACTTGTTGTTTAGACGACTTTTATGATTTAACTTCTATTTCATTGACTTGTTGTTTGACACAATCTCTATCACTCTCTTTGAAGTTTAAAAAAGTTATATTCTTTATATACGACAGACTCATTAAACTATTAAATAATTTACAAAATCCTATATAAGATAATGAATTAAAAATAATGATTTACATTGTGAAGGTTATGAGGAGTGCTATTAAACTACACTATCATTACTTGATTTGATTTCGACTCCAAGTGTTTGATACCGTTTGGCAAATATTATATTTAGCTCTTATATTGCCCTTAATTTATGTCTTTTTCGATTAAATGTTATGTTTTGTAACATTACATAAAATTTCTTAACATTGCAATAACTTTCATTTATATTTGCATATTTTTTATAAGTGTATTAAATATAACTTTAAAGATTTATTTTGTTCAAGAAAATTAGTAATTAAAAATTAGCCTGTACAAATTCCTGAATATTTTTATTTTATTAACTTTTCTAAAGTATCTAGGATATTTAATTTTTAGACTAATCCAAATATCCTATTAAACTTTGATTACATTAAGTCATCACAAGCTCTCAGATAATTCATTGAACTACAGAATAATTTCAGACATACTGTGAAATTCAAATGCAATAATTGTTTTTAAAAAAATATTCCTAAATCTAATGTCAATTTTGGCTTTTAAATGAATGATAATATGTTTTGTGGAAACAATTTTTGGCACTTTTTCTAAAGGATCACATATTTAGAGGCAATGAGTGAAAGAACTCTTGAATTCCGAGTAATGATTACTATCTGTAGTGAAAACTTATGTTTATTTATTCAAAAGATTAAAAATGTGAAAAAATGCAAATACTTTAATAATGAGGAGTTTTCATATAAAATAATGTGCGAAACACTTGTGTGACAACTGTTTCAAAGTCGATAAGCAATCAATAGGTTGTATAATATTGTGAAATTGATTTTTATAAAACTTATTAATTTAATGTGACATTACAATATTTTATTTTAGCAACATTTTATTAGCGTTATTACTGGGTATAAACGTGATTCATTTTTATCAAATATTATGTTACAAATAGCCAACGAGTGGTATATTTTTAAAATTTGTAAATTATAGTTTAAAATTGTTATATGACAAAAATAATATCCTAGATTAATCAAACCATATTAGGTTTACAAAATTAAACTCTTAAAAAATTCAAATAACTTATTTAAGTAAATATTAAAAATAAAATGTTGTTTGGGGGCAGTAATGGTGCAGATAATGGTAACGTTGTTGGTGTGCGGTGACAATGTTTGTCGACATAATGTATTGACGCCTCTCTGCAAAGCATTAGTCGTTATGTTATGAGTTGTGAACTGCGAGTCAAATAGTGTACAGAAAATCAATATTTTTCTCAAAAACATTGAAAACATTGATTATATTACTATTTCCATTACAACTCGTTTTGCAATTAAAACCACAGTTTCGGTGATTTGTGTGAATGTGTTGATGGACTCAATGCTCTCATTGTATGCATTTGTGGACATTATATGCCTTTAATAGTGTAACCAATAGTCAACTCATATTCATATAATCATTGCAATTGTATTGTCTTATCATTGATTATAACATAATATATATTAAAATACATTTGTTATCCATTTACCCATTGGTTGGGACACCGATTGAAGTGATACAACCAGTGAAAGACCACTTCCTCCGGAGTGAAGAGTGACCACCAAAATGGTGGCCGGAAACGAAGGGATGGAGGGATTGATCCCTATTGTGAACCGATTGCAGGACGCCTTCGCACAAATGGGTCATTACTTACCACTATTTACCACTCATTATCTCATTTGTTGCACCATTCAGTTCATAGTTTAGATGAACCTCTTATAGTCAACCTCTTGTGTCCATAATAGACCCCACTATTAGTCCCGTAGATATGTGTTAGTGTAGTGTTTGCTACAGTGAACTGGTGTAGGGAGGGGAGGGCCCACCCCTATTCCTATACCTACACCATAGCCGGCATGAAATACCTGTATTCAAGTGATTCACTGTTTGAATAGTTGTGTGTATTTTGCAATTCATTCATTCAGACAATCATTTTGTCATTCATTGCCTGTAATTAGCGATTAATAGATGAATGTTTGTCATTAACGCTAAACTCACAGTCAATTCATAGAAATATGAATGCAATGACTAATACTGTGTATAATATTAGACTCAAAACTTATCGATAATAACTGATTGATAGATACAAATGTGTAAAATGTTTGTAAAGTTGTTGTGAATATTTTGTATGCGGATTATAATGGGTTTGATGTCACTATTCAGGTGTAAATATGGCATTAGATTTGCCGCAAATCGCTGTTGTTGGCGGACAATCGGCCGGCAAGTCATCCGTATTGGAGAACTTCGTGGGCCGGGATTTCCTGCCCCGAGGCTCAGGGATTGTCACCCGAAGACCACTCGTCCTTCAGCTCATCAACTCTACTCTGGGTTCGCGTCTCTTGTTTTGATATATGTCTTGTGATTTGTATAGTCTTTGTATTCAAACAATTATTTTTTAGCCACAATTTTCAGTGAAAATCAGTCCATAGTTTGAGTGAGTTTTCGAGATTCATGTTTTTGTGACTGAATGTTCAATATTTGAGTTCATATGAATCGCCCAATTATTGCCTATTTTGACAGCACTTCTCGCCCCCAAACAACTGATTGTATGAATCACTGATTAGAAACTTATGACATTTATTTGTTTTTTATTTTTTATGGCAATATTTGTTATTTAATCACTTGTGGGTCTAATATGAATGAATACAAAACCATATAAACAATGAAATTGTAGACATTATCTGATTGTGTATATTGTTTGCCGCAGAATATGGAGAGTTTCTTCACTGTCGGGGAAAAAAGTTTACAGATTTTAATGAAATCCGTAAAGAGATTGAAGAGGAGACGGATCGGAGCACTGGTCATAATAAAGGCATATCTCCGGTGCCCATCAATTTGCGCGTCTATTCCCCATATGTACTCAACTTAACACTTATCGATCTTCCAGGTCTTGCATTACTTTCATATAAACTATTATTATTAGTGTATTAATATTTTTATGCATACATTATAACTATTGTTTGCCTTAAAACAATTGAAATCTATTCTCATTTGAATTTGAATGAAAGATAATTGCATATAACACTACTTATTACTATAGATTAGCGTATAGTCGACAGCCTTTAGGGAGTATTAACTCAATAATAGATTATATTTTTTCGACTCACTGTTTATGTAAATGCGATAATAGCTGTACGTATGACTTGTTTGTTACGGTATGGATAGGTATGACCAAAGTTCCTGTTGGTGACCAACCGGTGGACATAGAGCACCAAATTCGGGAAATGATCTTCTCGTTTATAAAGCGCGATAACTGTTTGATATTAGCGGTGACGAGTGCTAACCAGGACTTGGCTACCAGTGATGCTCTTAAGTTAGCCAAAGAAGTAGACCCGGAGGGCGTGCGATCGATCGGTGTGATCACGAAACTGGATCTGATGGACGAGGGGACGGACGCCAGGGATATACTCGAGAATAAATTACTACCTCTTCGTCGCGGATACATAGGAGTCGTGAATCGTTCGCAAAGAGATATCGAGGGCAGGAAAGACATTAGGGTTGCGCTCGACTCGGAGCGCAAGTTTTTCCTCTCACACCCCTCGTACAGACATATGGCCGACAAAATGGGAACTCCATACCTGCAACGCGTTCTCAATCAACAGCTGACTAATCACATAAGGGATACACTTCCGGACCTAAGAGACAAATTGCAGAAACAATACTTGACTCTCGAGAAAGACGTAAATTTGTTGAGAATATTGTTGAGAAGATCCCTTGAAATTGATTTGTATTTTTGTCGCACAGGTCGAGGAATATAAGAACTTCCGGCCCGACGACCCGACCCGCAAAACCAAAGCAATGTTACAAATGATACAACAATTGCAGACAGACTTTGAGCGCAATATCGAAGGCAGCGGTTCGGCGGCCATCAACACGTCGGAGCTGTCGGGAGGCGCGCGGATCAACCGACTGTTTCACGAGAGGTTTCCCTTTGAGATCGTGAAGATGGAGTTCGACGAGAAGGAGTTGCGTCGGGAGATAGCGTTCGCCATTCGCAACATTCACGGCATAAGAGTGGGTCTCTTCACACCCGACATGGCTTTCGAGGCGATCGTTAAGAAACAGATCGGAAAACTGCGCGAACCGTCGCTCAAGTGCGTCGACCTCTGTATCAATGAGTTGGGAAACGTTGTCCGGCGCTGTACTGAGAGAATGAATCGCTACCCGCGGCTCCGGGAGGAGACGGAAAGGATTATAACGACTCATATCCGGGAACGCGAGCAGAAGACTAAGGCACAGATCCTGTTGTTGGTGGACGTGGAGTTGGCGTATATGAACACCAATCACGAGGACTTCATTGGCTTCACGAATGCCCAGCAGACGGCTGAGAACAAACAGGGAGGCAAACGACAGCTCGGAAATCAGGTGCGAATACCAGCCCTTTCTGTCGCTTCTGTTTATGCAGTATATGTTCACAAATATTTGCCTCTACTTTAGAGACTACCGTATTGTTAGTATGAATACCTAGGTTATATTGTTACCGTATAAACACTTAATTCTGTTTAAATTTTAGATTTAGTGAAATACTAAATTGAATTGAGTTTTTAGATGAGCACTGAAATGCGTGTAATATGTTTGTTGTGAACATGTATTGACATAAACGGCATCTAATTGTGCGCCGCTTTGTCTTAATTTGTCTAAATTTTTTTAAATGACGCGGCGATGCCCTCAGACTGGGGTAAGAGTTGTTGTTTTTTCTCTGTCTTCGAGTTTGTCTCTGTGTTTGTTTCGTTTGATTTTCTGTTCAGACGCTAAATAGGCGTCGAAATTATGTTTTGAAACATTTGTTATTATTATTGCACCGATAGGTCATACGTAAAGGCTATATGTGTATCCATAACTTGGGTATAATGAAAGGCGGTTCCAGAGACTACTGGTTTGTCTTAACCTCGGAATCCATTTCATGGTTCAAAGACGAAGAGGAAAAGGATAAGAAATATATGTTACCATTGGATGGACTTAAGATTAAGGTTAATCTCATTCATTGTTTTATTGGTAGCCATAAGAGTGGTATTTAATTGAGTTATTTGTCATTTGTTTAGGACATTGACTCGGGATTCATGTCTCGCAGACACACGTTCGCGATCTTCAATCCGGATCAGAGGAATGTCTACAAAGACTACAAACAGTTGGAGCTCTCGTGCGAAACCCAGGAAGACGTGGATTCATGGAAGGCGTCGTTCCTGAGGGCCGGTGTATATCCAGAGCGCGTGAGTTCGAGCGACCAGTCATCCAATGGAGGCGAGGACGGCATCGCCGAGGCGTCGGCCAGTCTGGACCCACAACTGGAACGACAGGTGGAAACCATCAGAAATCTGGTCGACTCTTACATGAGAATTATAACGAAGACTTTCCGGTCAGTAATGACTCGCAATTGATTTCCTGTGATTTATAAGAATATATAAAAGCCTTTGAAATTAAGTTTTGTGTTCACTCTGTCTGTGTTGCTATGTATTCGTATGGGTGTGACCTATATCTGGGTCTTCATCTCTGAAATTGGTTTCATTTCTTAGAGTTAAGACAATATAAGACACGAGAAAAAATCATTTTGC
>CAJPVJ010002231.1:0-13633 GCA_905397405.1 Oppiella nova
TTTGATTTATGTCCAAAAATACAGGGATATATCGGAAAGCGATGAGCAGTGGAAGGCCTACACGAAAGAGAATCCAATGTTCCTAAAGATGTCGATATCTGCCGTCAGTTTAGAGAAATTTAATTTAGACAATTGCTTCCCAACTGTGAATCCGATGTGATTTAGAGGATAACAACAAGACATATAATAATAATAATAATAAAATCACAAATTATTTGCTCAATAATTTACACGAAAAGGAAGTGTTATTTGCCGTAATAACAGACTGTCCCACTGTACTTGTATAGTATTATATAAATTAATATTTTAATATTGTATAAAACGAATTATCAAACACACAATTGTAAAAAATCTTTTTTCAATACAAATTCAGACACCGCTTAATATTAAGTCAACGAATAAATTATTAATATTTCGAAACGTCGGATAAATTTGAATAAATTACAACATATATGATATTTTCTACTATCAAATTGAATTTATAAACAATTGTTTTTCGTATGATTTGTGACGAACTTTTTTCTTGTGCATTAAACTATAAGAAAAAGTTTTCTTTTTATATAAGATTTAAGAGAAATCAATAAACAATTTGAAGGAAATTTATTTTATTGTGAATTTCAATGATAACTTGAAGATCAAGTTTTTCCTCACTTTTACAAAAAAAATACACAAATTTCTTGCAATATTTCGTTTTCAATAATAATAATAATAATATTTTAGAAATGGATTGAGATTTAAAATTGTATCATTATATTTTAAATGTATATTATAGTGTTTAATGGTAAATAAGAAAAAATGATTTACTAGTAGAGCGCAGGTATAGTAAACTAATGCCTATGTAAACATCTTAATTTAATGTGAAATTGGATAACAGATCATTAAGTACAGCAAATTAAGTAATATAGCTGTAAAGACTTTACATGTACAGTACATTATAATATAATGATTGTATTATGATTGTTTAAAAATATTTAGCTGTAACATAACTTATATCATTCAAATAGGATTATCAGATTAGCACTTTGTTAACAATATTATTATTTACAGGTAATATTATATTACTAATATAAATCTCAAATATGTTTTTTAAATAATTACAACTATTAAATTAATGGATTATTGCTTTATAACCTAACACAACCTTGCACAATCTAGGCATTACATTAAACTAAATTAATACCTGTACCTATAGTTGAAATATTTGACGACAAAGAACAATTACTCAAAAAATATTTATTGCATTTTTAGGTGCATTCCTGATCCCATACATAATATTTCTGATATTTGGAGGCATTCCCGTACTATTCTTAGAGACAGCAATTGGCCAATACTTCCGAAACGGCGGTATATCCGTCTGGCAATTGATTTGTCCCATCTCTAAGGACTGATCCCATACATAATATTTCTGATATTTGGAGGCATTCCCGTACTATTCTTAGAGACAGCAATTGGCCAATACTTCCGAAACGGCGGTATATCCGTCTGGCAATTGATTTGTCCCATCTCTAAAGGGATAGGCATCGGCACAATAGTTGTCTCATTTATACTCAATTGCTATTATATCGTCATAATAAGCTGGGCACTTTTATACCTATACTACTCATTCTCGTGGGTCCTTCCCTGGTCTACGTGTGATAACGCGTGGAATACAGCGAGATGTTGGTCCCCATACACCAACACCACAGCCAATGAACACTCTGTCAATTCGGTCATTGAATTCTGGGAAAGAAAAATAATCCAGGTCTGCAATGTATTCAATGAAAATACATTTTTAACAAACTTTCTATGTAGATAAAATTGTAACACATTTTAAATTTATTAGAAGTTTGAAATTATTTTTTATAATAACATATATTGTTAAATATCATTAATTTGTGTATAAACTACAGATAAGTGAAGGCATCGACCATCCGGATGGCATACAATACGAGTTGGCGTTGACTTTATTGATAGCGTGGATCTTATGCTTCTTCTGCATCTGGAGAGGTATCAAATCGACGGGAAAGGCAGCCTATGTTACCGCTATATTCCCATACTTCGTTATGACGGCGCTATTCATTCGCGGCATAACTCTTCCCGGGGCCGGGGATGGCATTAAGTTTTATTTATTACCCGATATGAGTCGTCTGAGTGACCCCCAGGTGTGGATAGATGCCGGCACTCAGATATTCTTCTCGTACGCCATAGCACTGGGATGTATGACAGCACTCGGCAGTTATAATGACTTTCACAATGACTTCTATCAGTGAGCTATCAATTCATTAGGAATATTAAAATTCATTAAATATACGGAATATTCATGAAATCTCTATTTTTAACACTTACTGTACAGTATGCCTATTAACACTACAGTAGTATTAATTGTAATTTTATTAACTAATGAGTATTTTTTCAAATGTTTATTTTGCAGTCAACTATTTTTCTTGTGTTGTATGAACTCCGGGACCTCAATGTACGCCGGGTTCGCCATATTCTCGGTGCTGGGGTTCATGGCTCACGAACAGGGCCTCACAGTGGGTCAGGTGGCAGAGTCCGGACCCGGACTGGCATTTATAGCCTACCCGCGAGCCGTGGCTCAAATGCCCGGCTCAACCATTTGGGCGATTCTGTTCTTTGTGATGATCCTGCTGTTAGGTCTGGGCAGTCAGTTTGTGGGGGTGGAGGGGTTCATCACATCCGTGGTTGATATATATCCACATTATTTACGATATGGCAAACGGAGGGAATGGTTTATATTTGGCACGTGTTTTGTCTCGTATTTGGTTGGATTACTAATGGTGACCAGGGTTAGTGGTTTAATTTAAAAAAATTTAATTTGTTTAATTGAGTATTAATTTCTAATTGTATCTAAATTATTATTAGGGAGGAATGTATGTTTTTCAACTATTTGATTATTACGGAGCATCCGGTATGTGTTTGCTATGGTTTTGCTTTTTTGAGTCCATTGTCATCGGATGGATATACAGTATGTCTCACGAAATNTTTTTGAGTCCATTGTCATCGGATGGATATACAGTATGTCTCACGAAATGAACATAATATATATGCTAATCATTACTAATCATTGGCTGTCATACCAGATGCCGACCGTTTATATAAGAATATTGAAGAGATGGTAGGCTTTCGTATGTTTATTTGGTTCAAACTCTGCTGGAAGTACTTCACTCCTCTGCTAACTTTCGGGACATTTAGCTTCTATGCCATCACTTATAAGCCGCTTAAGTATGCGTTTAATTCATACATTTATTGTATATTTAATATACAATTCAGACAAGCATTAACTTGCATTCAAATAATTGATTTGAAATATTTGCTGTATTGAATAAATTTTATGTGATTTAATATTTTGTGAATTAAGTTTATACAACTTACTTCAACATAAATTTTTATTATTCTATTTTATTGGTAGTTTAGGTTTCAATTCAATTTATAATAAAAATTATGACTAATTTATAGAACCATAGATTGGATGCATGTTAATACAATAGATATAAACATGGACTCATTATTTAATTACAAGTTAATGTGAATTTATTTGGTAGTTTTTATTATACTATTCCAAAACTACATAAAACTAATGATATTATACTACTGTTAGTATACTACTGTAAAAAGTTACTTACTTTTAAAATAAAAATTTAATATGATAAAATATGATCATCAAATCTCAATACACATTATTATGTAATAATAAATGTCAATATAATAGAAATATATTTTAATTTATTAATTTTAATATGTACTAAACCAGGTATAACAACATCTACGTCTACCCCGGGTGGGCCATTGCTTTTGGCTGGAGTTTAGCGCTCTGTTCAATGGTTATCGTCCCCTTATATGCCATTTACATCTGGTTTTCCACCCCATACTCATCAGATGTAAGCGAATATACTATTCTTAAAGTATATATTAAAAATCGATCAAATGGAGTTTAGCGCTCTGTTCAATGGTTATCGTCCCCTTATATGCCATTTACATCTGGTTTTCCACCCCATACTCATCAGATGTAAGCGAATATACTATACTTAAAGTATATATTAAAAATCGATCAATACTTTACTTTTATTTTTTATTTCATTCAAAAATAAAACTCAGAAATTAAAGAAACTTTTTGGTTCGTCTCAAAGCCCTTATTATGACAAACAGGAGAGCAATGATCACAGGATAGCAAACGTATCGGAGAACTCGTTATAAACCAAGTTTTGATTATCTGTCAATCATTTTGTGTATAATTGTAATCGACTCTTAATATACATTATTATTCTGTATATTCATATGACTTTTTCTATACTATACCTGCGCTCTACTAGTAAATCATTTTTTCTTATTTACCATTAAACACTATAATATACATTTAAAATATAATGATACAATTTTAAATCTCAATCCATTTCTAAAATATTATTATTATTATTAAAAACGAAATATTACAAGAAATTTATGTATTTTTTTGTAAAAGTGAGGAAAAACTTGATCTTCAAGTTATCATTGAAATTCACAATAAAATAAATTTCCTTCAAATTGTTTATTGATTTCTCTTAAATCTTATATAAAAAGAAAACATTTTCTCATAGTTTAATGCATAAGAAAAAAGTTCGTCACAAATCATACGAAAAACAATTGTTTATAAATTCAATTTGATAGTAGAAAATATCATATATATTGTAATTTATTCAAATTTATCCGACGTTTCGAAATATTAATAATTTATTCGTTGACTTAATATTAAGCGGTGTCTGAATTTGTATTGAAAAAAGTTTTTTTTTACAATTGTGTGTTTGATACTTCGTTTTATACAATATTAAAATATTAATTTATATAATACTATACAAGTACAGTGGGAAAGTCTGTTATTACGGCAAATAACACTTCCTTTTCGTGTAAATTATTGAGCAAATAATTTGTGATTTTATTATTATTATTATATGTCTTATTGTTATCGTCTAAATCACATCGGATTCACAGTTGGGAAGCAATTGTTTAAATTAAATTTCTCTAAACTGACGGCAGATATCGACATCTTTAGGAACATTGGATTCTCTTTCGTGTAGGCCTTCCACTGCTCATCGCTTTCCGATATATCCCTGTATTTTTGGACATAAATCAAACATTTTAATGATTTTTGAAATTTTATTAATATTTATGACTAAAAGGAAAATAATAAAAATTATCGTAATTATTTAATTAGTTTCTAATCTTAATATTTAATAATATTTAATAATAAGTACTGCAAACAAATGCCAAATTATTTAAAACTATTTTCTTGCGGTACCCATAAGTAGGCCGACGCTTAACTTAATTACATTAGTTCTGGTATTTTAGGTATTAAGCGATTAGGGAAAACATTGGAAACTATAAAATATGTGTTTTAAAACAAACAATTAATGCCCCGGGTGGAATGGCAATATTCAGTTAAATTTAATTGGAGCGACAGGTTATAATTTATTCATAAAAATAATAATAATTACAAAAATATACTAATCATAATAAATCATATTATTTATCCGTCCCATGGGTTTGATCGATAAGAGTAGAGAGAATGTGTTGTTCATAATGAGTGAGAAAATAGTTTGCTTTTTGTGTTGAAATTATTTTCACAGTTCTGTCACAAAATTGATGTAATATTTGTTTGTGGGTAAAAGTTATTTTGCATTCAATTTAGCGATAAATCTATTAATTTCTTTTAAGGAGCGATAGAAAGCAAGTGTTTTAATAGTTATTGATTGAAAATTAGTTGTCTTAATGCAAATCATACGCAAAAGTACTAATGGTTTTTGGGGTTAAGAATTCAATTAATAACTCAAAAGAGACTAAAGACTAACCCATTTGTGGCAAATTGGGCCCAATTTTTCATCACCCGTCGACTGAATTTGAGTTCGTCGTTGTCGTAGAGGTTCTTGTGTTTCAGTGGGTAACCCATGGCGAAGACAATCTCGTCGTGATGTGAGGAGAACTCCATCAACTCGTAGATATATACGGATCGGTTGGACTCCACCATCGTATTGGCGAACTTGAGGAGCGGACACACCAGTCGTTCCGTGTATTCGTCGGTCTCTCTCTTCTTCCGTCGCTTTCGCTTCTCCTCCGCGTCGTCGTTGGCCTCATCATCGCCGCCCTCAGCCTCCGTCTCTGCCTCCGGGTCCTCCTCTTTCTCTTCCTTTTCGGTTTCGTCCGTTTCTTCTTCTTTTTCTGATGAATCCGACGCTTCGGTAGTCGAAGTTGTGGTCGATTTTGGTGTTGTGGTTGGAGTGGTGGTTGTGGTAGTGGTCGGCGCTGCTGTAGTAGTAGTTTTTGTGGTGGTTGTTGTTGACTTCGATGCCATTGTTGTCTCCGATGGAGTCGTTGTCATCGTCTTTGGTTCAGGGGTTGTGGTTGTGGTGGCGGCCGATGTGATAGCCGTCAGCAACGGTCTCATTGTCGGCCTCTCCACGGGAGTCGTGTCCTCATTGTCTTCCCTCGACTCCACCTCTTCCTTGTCCTCACTGTCGCCGCCATCAGTCTCTGAGTCCCCGCTTTCCTCCCGTGACTCGGACTCACTCTTCTCGCTCTCGGAGTTCTTAAAAGTCGTCAAAAACAACGAGTCGTCCTCCGAGTTGACGCCAAACATGAAATCAATTTGGAAGTCAAACGCCTCCCTCGCCTCCGACGGATATTTGTCGACAAAATCGCCGGGAATTCGCGGCCCGAATGCCACCGAATTGTCTTCGAGTATCTCCTGCTGCACCTCAAGAAGTCTATCGGTGTTTATGGATTTCATGCACTCTTTGATTTTGGGCGCATCCCCGCAGCCTATCTCTTCGGCAAACTTTTGCGAGTATTTCGTGGTCTGAGAGTAAAGCTCTTTATTGAAGAGTAGACCAAATCCCTGGAGAATAGTTCGCTGGAAGAAGAACTTGCTGTCGGATGTCATCATATGGAGACCGGCAGAGACAGCACCTGTTAGTATTTCGTGGTCTGAGAGTAAAGCTCTTTATTGAAGAGTAGACCAAATCCCTGTAGAATAGTTCGCTGGAAGAAGAACTTGCTGTCGGATGTCATCATATGGAGACCGGCAGAGACAGCACCTGTTGTTTCGCAATAAAATGGTAATAAGTTTTTAATGATCGATATCAGGGTTAAGTTTTTCCGGACGTACCGGCGCCGTGACCGACAACAGTGATGAGGTCCTGATCGCCACCGAACTTATTGATGTTGGTGTGATCGCAATAAAATGGTAATAAGTTTTTAATGATCGATATCAGGGTTAAGGTTTTCCGGACGTACCGGCGCCGTGACCGACAACAGTGATGAGGTCCTGATCGCCACCGAACTTATTGATGTTGGTGTGGATCCACTTGAGGGCCTCTCTCTGGTCATATAAACCCATATTTCCTTTCGGCTCTTTTGACTCGAAGCCCATAAACCCAAAGATACCCAAACGATACTGAATGGTGACCACAACCACGTCCTGTTGAGCGGCGAGTGCCAGTCCGTCGAGCTCTTCGGTGGCGACCCCTCCGTAAGCGAAAGCCCCGCCGTGTATATAGACTATGACCGGCAGGAATGACTCCTCCTGTAGGGGCGCCCAGACGTTCAGATACAGACAGTCCTCACTGGATGTGGAGTTAAGGAACCGAAAGGCGGATAAAACGAGCGGCGAATCTGACTAAAGGGTCACATGAATAGGGATTTAAGAGAAATGAAAATACAATTCACTTTTCATTTACAATAATTACAATTGAAATGATTTATTCAATTATGCGATAATGGTTTGAAGTAGCAATCAATCAAAAGTCAACGCTAACTAATATTTTTTTGAAATAGACATAATGACCTTGGTCAATGCATCAACTTATCAATGTTAAAAAATCCAAACGTTTTCTCATTAATTGTATGTTTAATATATCCCTCCGAAAAATAATGATTCAATTATTTTATTAGCTTTTCCTTGAATATAATTGAATTGAATATATATATTCTGCCGACAAAGACATGTAATAAAAGGATCTCTCTCTCTCTCTCTCTCTCTCTCTCTCTCTAATTCTCTCTCAATGTTTAATTTTAGGAATCCATGCAATCACTCGACTCCGTGTATAAGAATCTTAAATTCAAATTTAATTTCAAATATAATTTTTTATTTTAAACTCTTTTTGTTGTTTATTTTGATGAATTGATTTGAGTTATTATTGTGAATGAAATATATTCAAAAAAAAGTTATGGGGGAAAATATGCTCACAAGTAGTCAGTGAGTGAAACCGAAAACTTTGGCGAAACATATCATCAATTGATTTTCAAAAACACTTTTCCTGTTTCTGAATCTTATTTATAATACTATATAACCTGTGATTAGTTCAGTGATAAGGCTGTCACTCATTGAACCCGATATTACAGTGGAAATGTCTCAACCATTTTTTTGCGATACAAACTATTTCTCTCTCTCACACACAAAATCAGTGCAAATAACCCCTATTTCATTGAATCAGACAAAAGCTTTCGTTTTGAAAATCAATGATTTATTACATAAGTCTAGAAAAGTTTCACACCAAATTTTTTCATTAAATATAATTTTTAATAAATTTCATTTCTTACATTCAGAACACTATATGACAAAAGACTTATGAAATGACTTTTGTTTAAAATATTAATACATTTTTTTAGTAGTGTTATTTTTCTTCTCATGTATTGTTATTTTGTTTATTGAAATACAAAAGATAGATAACCACTGAAAACGAGTTTTTTGTTTCTTAATTTTGAAAACATTTATAAATGTTGTATCCCTTGGACTATAGATACGAGTAAAGGGTATGAATTTTAATGACAATAAAATAATTACATTCTCTAATCAATTATTTGCTAGTATATTCAATAACTATGTACATTAAACTATCGCTAAAATGTACTTAAATTATTAGAAAAGTTTTTCATAACATAACATTAGAATTAGTTTATTATGTGGGCCAAATAATAGAAAGTATATCTAATAATATATAATTAAGTAGATAATTGTTATACAAAATATACATTTTAGTACATTATGTAGAAAAATCATTAATGAGAATGTCTAATGATCTAAAAATTAAAATTATTTCTAGGAAAATTTGTTTGAAAACTTTAATGTTTCTCTTTTTTCGCATGTATTTTGTTGATTGAGTAATAAAGTTTGGCTAAAGACTGAAAGTACAGACAATTTCAAGGCTTAACAATACTATCATAACATTGAAATTATACGTAAGCTATACAGGAATACATGTATTCTTATGCATATATTTTTAATATATTGTGGTAATGATCGTGTAATCAAATTAAATTCAAAAATTCAAAACCATTTTTACAAATAATAAATAATAAACTTTGTCATATTTCTTATTTATAGATAACCTTTAAGTTAATTTTTTGGGAACAGCTCGGAGATGATATTAAACGCTATTTACATTCCTATACAGTATATCATATTATATACAAAATCGCGCAAAAACAAAAATGTGACAAATATTTTATTTCAATAAAATCTTATTTTATTTTCTTAAATTATTACTTTTGCGCAAAATATTTGTACAGAAATTTTTTTATTATAGTCTTTTATTATTGCTTTATTAAATATATTGATTTTGGATCGTTAATAAGCGCTCATGTAGTTTTTTGTTGTAAATATTTTAATTTTCTAACCTATTTCTCGAGGCTCTATCGGAAACCGCGTAAAACAAAAAGGCACTCATATTCACGACTAGCAGAGTATTTGCTTTTATAAACTAATACAACAATATTAGTAAAACGGTATTTCCAGTGGAAATTTGTTCTCAATTAGCGAATATATTGCTAGAAAAAAATCTATTCATAAACTTGTGCCTAAATTTTGTGCGCAATTTTTGTTTAGCACCAAAATAATTTATGAATTAATAGATATATAAATATTGGTTTTTCGTATGGAAAACAACATAGTTGTCTATTTTTATATCATCTTCACTGTAAACATATCTATAATAAGTATTTTTGTTTTCTCTTGACTAAAATAAATATAATTTTTAACACATATATTATGGTTGAAATTGCGTGAATATTTTTATCGAAAACGAAAATATTTTGTAATTATAAGTGTTTTTTTCATACAAGTCTCTGTATATGTAAACGACTTTAAGTGTCAAAAATGGATGTAAAATTACTTTTGAGAGACAACTGCTCAATGATTTTTGAGTCTTTGAAAAATAAAAATATTTAAATATTCATTAATTTATTTCTTATATCAATACTATTTTAAGCTGACGTCGATTTTTGATTGAATTATAATTACGAGTCGTTTTCGGTTGTGTTTCAAGTTTTTTACTTAAACGCGAAGTAATTTGATTGAAATTTTTATGACATTTGAAAATATTAAAGAAATTCATACTTTCTAGTCTGTAATATCGACAATTATGATTTGACTTTTAAAAACTTTATATTTTATACACAAAAAAAAGTTAATAACTTAATCAACGCCTCATATCTTTTACTACATTAATAATTTAAAAGCAAACACTGTTTGCATAACATATTAATATTTGTCATAAGTTTGGACTTCACAGATAATTTAGTATCGATACAAAGTTTATATTGTATGTGAAATTGGGATAAAAAGTTTAATAAATAAAAAGATTTAAGATTAAGGAGAAACTCATTGCATAGAAAAGGTCTCATAAGTAGTCTCTTTCTCTTATATATCGGAAAATCTGATAAAAATATTGCACTAATATTTGGAAAGAGAAGATCTTCACTAGAAAAATGTAGTCTTTATTGAGTTTTCATGACTTGAATAATATTAGATTTAAAGAAAACTTCGTATTTATTTAATATAAAGCAATGTATAATGACTTTAGAAACGCTAATTTAAAGGACACGAAAAAAATTATATAAGAGGATAGTTGTAATAAAACCATTAATATTAGGCATAACTTTAATAATATTATTCTTTGCCCAACGATTCCTATCCGTCTAAAGCACTCGACGCCAGTATTATTCACTCTATTATTAATATTATTTATATTTCTTGAAATAAATATATTTTCTTAAATTTTTTACTTAGCTTCGCAAAAGTTTTTCAAAATGTTTTAGTTCTGTTGCGAGAGGAGAGAGAGAGAGAGAGAGAGAGAGAGAGAGAGCACCTACTGATTAGTCTAAATATCACATAAATATCAAATGTTTTCCTTATTTCAAAAGTTTAAGACATAACTCAATAGCGAAACATTTTTATCACTTCTTAACAAATTTATGACATTTTGAGTGTAAGTAATGCATTGATATTTATCGCAATCTAATTATTTAACTCTTTTAACGCCAAAAGTTTAGTAGATTTCAATGAATGGGGCGCTTAATAGACTGTTAGGTGTATATACCTGAAGACAAGAGGCCGGTTGCTGGAGAGCCTCTCGCACTCCTTGCCATTTGCCTACGGGTGCCGTCCTCTCAAACCTGAGCGCACCGACCGGTGGCTGGGCGTAGGGAATGCCCAGAAACGTGTGGACAGTGATGTTATTAAACTTTAGCTTTTGGCCGGTCACCTGCCCCGAGTCCGTATCAATAGTCACATACTCGCGCACCCGTTGCTTATTGGCATCGCTATTGGCTTCGCTGATCGGCTTTTTATGAACTTCGCTGATATTTGGGTCACAATTATCTGATTTACGGAAACTGTTGAAAGCGAGACTCACGACAATCAATAGTATGACTAAAATACACGCCATATAATAGTATTTGCGCTTCGCTTGGTTTTTGGTGTTGAATGTCGTCATTGTTTCCTAACTTATTAGACAAATAACACCGAAAATTATAAATTAAATCAACACTAACACAGAGACACTCCACTCACACACACACACATACACTGCTAAATACAATCCAATCGACAAAAATGTTATTATTTTTTAGCGCAGGAGTTATTATTTGTGTCTCATTTGAGGAGATATTTTCGGTTCACAGCGAGAGAGAGAGAAAACTTTTTTCGCAGAAAATGTGAATAACTTCTTATACTGTATATACGATATGTGTTGTTGTTATGTAAGAGATTTAAGAGTAACTAATGACTGCTTTCACCGCCGCTTAGAACTACAGTACTATTGAGTGACAAAAACGTGAATCAAATGTATAAGAGAGCGAAAGTTTTTTGGGTAGAGATTGTAAAAAGTGAATGCAATCGCCTGGCGGAGTGTTGGCCCAAAGCGCTCAGGTATTAGCATCTCATTCACCATTCGCTACGATTAGGAACTCCTATTCCCATGCATTGCATGCAATTCAAGGGCAGTTCTCTCTCTCGCCCGGCGTTAATACTACGGCATATTCAACCGATTATGCAGTGAATGATAATTATATAATTTGAACACAATTTAATGTAAAAAATATTTGTGTTTTTAGACAAATTATAAAAAAACATAAGACACTGATGTACGTGACAAAACTAGTAAGCTATTTGTGTTTCACACGCAGTGTTATATTACATTACAATTAGGTATTGACAGGTGAACACGTTTTTTCAATTAATATCATAATTTTTATTGATATTTTAAACGCGAATTCTTTGAAGTCTTAACTCTGTATGCAATGAAAAGTTGGTTTTGTCAGTGATTTGTGAATAAACACTCGAGAAGTTTAAGAAGTAAATCAGTTTTTTGGTGTAAATGTTATGTAAAGAGTGGGGGAAACCTATCGAGAGATGCACTGGTATTACGAGTCAAATCCATGCACTTGTGTTTCAAATCGTTTAAATACTTGATATTTGAAAGTCACAAAAAATCTCAAACTTTTTGGTAAACTTTTGCACCGATTATATAAAGTGAAACACACTTTGATAGAGAGTTATTTGAAATATTTTGCTGTTTTTGATTAAAGATTGAAAGTCGAGTGCAGTCACAGGACTCTAAACGATAGCCCATGGGCTCTATGTATTGAATAATATATAAAATAGTAAACCCGTAAACCAGTACAACCACTACACGCCAAACCAATGAATAATTCTTGTAAATCACTTGGAGATAGCATTCATACCAATGTATTCATTCATTATATTATTATTGTGTGAGTCTTTCGACAATTATTTTTAATCACTTTACAGAGGATTATTGAATATCTATTTTAGGATATATTTATAATTTTTTAAATTGAATGAATGAATAAAATAGATAATGCATTTATATTGTATAAACCATAATTCTTACTTAACACATATAACTTTAAGATTATGAATATTTTTTGGTTAAGCAAAGTGTGAAAAATGATCATTTGTTTAAAAAAGTCATTATTTTAAAAAGTTATCTAAATCCCTATATTCTGTATTGAATAAATCAGGAAATATTACACACAAAATCAGTTTTATAAACAAACTTTTTTGCGCAATTAATTGATATAAAAATAAGATTTGATATAATATTTCTTCGTTATTGTGACTCATGTTTGTGTTTCTGAATTCAAATCATTTTTTCATCGATAAGTAAATGATTAAATATCGGACGCGGAAAAAAGTTACCGCAGTAAGATTTGATGACTAAATTATGGTTTGTTGCTAAACTACAAAAGCTATCAAATTTAAATTTAAACCTCAACTATGGTTTTTAGTCTTACGTATTCTCCCGAAGAGACTACTTGCTTAGAGCACCGGTAGCTCGGCACAGGTATGTTTCTTACCCAGCAA
>CAJPVJ010002232.1:0-13628 GCA_905397405.1 Oppiella nova
CTATTAAAAAGGATCACGTGGTGCACATCCCTATCTACGCCATGCATAGAGACCCGGAATACTTTGCCGATCCGGAAGTGTTTAGACCGGAAAGGTTTTTAGCGAAAAACATAGCCCACAATCCCTATACGTATTTGCCATTTGGTGCCGGCCCTCGAAACTGTCTGGGCATGCGAATGGCTATGTTGCAGATTAAACTAGCCCTGGTCAATCTCATACAACGTTATGTTTTCCACGCAACAGAGGTATTCAAATTAATATATGAACCGTTTTATAGCAAAGGGAATAAAGTCTAGATACAAATACAAGGTATTGTATACTGCTGAGAGCGTCACTAAGTTAAGGAATAGGCAGTGACCTATACTTACCAGATAGTTATTCACAAAACCTTGATTTTCACTAAAATAATTTACAAAATTTCTTTATAACTTTTATATTGCAAATATATTGCTAATTATTTAAGAAAATCATATTTTTGTAATGAATATACAGTTTCTAATTAAATATAGCATAAGAATTCAAAAATATTTTAATTTAATATAATTTAAACCGCAATTTTAATTTTTATGTTTTACACGTTCATATCCTTGATGAAATACTTATGATAATGATTTAATTCGTTTTTAACTAAATAATCCAATCCAATTATTGTCGGTTATTAGATATATTATTGAATTTTATTTTAAATTTTCTGATATAAACACGATGTCAAGGGATTAATTAAAGTTAATATTTTTAATGATATTTTATACATAATACAGTGTCTTTCACCATGGACTTCCACCTTTTAATTGCAATATCTCAAAAACTAAACTAGATAGCAATGTCCTTTCGACGGTTTCTAAAACTAGAAAGTATAGCAAATTTTTTGACATCCTGATCACCCAGGTGCGACTTATATAGGTGATGACTACCCGCGCGCCCATTGACGACAGTTTTAATGCAATCCCGGCGCCGATACCTGACGACGAGCCTTACAATATGTAATAATTTTATTATAAGATTAAATTAATTTTTAAATTATGTTACAATTATACCTGAAATTATAGCTACTTTATTATTCATACTATACATGTAACTTTTAGCATCAACTTATTACGTCTATAATAAATACAATTGTATTGTATGACTAGAATAGTTAATTTTTCTAACATGTGTATTCAGCATATTTTTATATTACGAAATTGAATACGTAGTAATAAAAAATGTATATAAGATTAACTTTGTACTCTCCCCTCCCTCTCTCTCTCACTCTCTTATAAAGCTAGTCATAGGGTATTGCAATGAAGTTTGTTTAATTTCTCGCTTATTAGGTATAGCAAAAACCTATGCTCTGGCACACTTAAAGTCCATTATGAGGTAGCCATGAAAAACAAGAATATTCTGTGATAATGGATTATTTGCTGGACACATAGTCAGCGCAAAGATTATTATTTTCCTATTTTTCAAAAAGTCTCATTTTGTTATAAGTCTAACCCAATATTTATTTTATAATTCAAATTGGAAATTATCATTCCACTACACATAAAGTAACATAAAAATATGTAATATAACCAATTTTATTTAAATTTTAAAAATTAATAAAACACAAGTATTAATTACACAAGTATTATATTTCTACACCTTGCTCATACATCATTGTCTACTGGCGAGCGAATGTGACGATCATCGCCGCCGACCCCATAGTACTGGTCACCCGAATCTCATTGCCCTGAATCTCGAAACGAGTCTCGATCTCAATGTCGTTTGCTCCGCGTCGGGTTTCCACGAGCCGATTGCCGTCGAACCTCATCACCGCCTGAGTAGTGGTGCCGTCGGGCAGGTTCACCACAAACTCCTTGTCCAACTCGAACGTAGTCTCGACCACCTTTGGGCCGACAGTCACTTTGTTCGTGTAGATTGAGCCCGATTTGCTGAACTCCAGTACCCGTACGACGGGAACGGCACCCACGGCTTCATCATCATCATCGCCGGGTTTCCCTATGAATAAAGTTTAATATAATTTTATTTTCATTACATTAACCCACAGATGGCGATATGTGTGGACACATGACTCATACCGTTGTATACTTTAGTAAAAGCTTCCAAATTCTCACACGAGGTCTCTACGAATTTGCCAATGAACTTGTCCATTTTAATAAGTTAATTTGCCCGTCTTTTAACTTTTAGTATTTTGACGCGAATAAATGTGTACTTGCGGTTTGTGTATTGGTTAGTACAATATATAATTTGAGTTTTAATACTATTATTTTTCGCAATTCATGGTCATATAATTGGGTTATAACAATTCAACATGTATCATGCATAAATGTATTTACAGAATATGTTCGCAAGTAATGTTATATTAACACACAAGATATTTTCATTTTAGCAAAAAAACAAAAATATAATTTTTTTTCGAATAATATAATATCAATTTATTAAAAAAGTTTTAACTTATAAAATATATGACGGTTTCTATCCGGACTCGCCCAAAACGCCTACGGCCTATAAGGCCTACTTTTACAAAATTCGAAATTATTTATTAATTAAAAGTGTTAAACTGGTCAACTAATTTTATTTAAGTTTAGAACTTATTAATTTAGTCATAAATTACGTTAGAATAATTTTACGTAACTTATTTACTTACCAAACTACGTTTATTAACATTTATCAAAATTTCACCAACAATTATGCAATAAATGGTTATATTGCATAAATAACGTCAAATATATTAGCGTAATTTATGTAATACTATTGTTCTAGGTTATATTTAAACTTTGGTCCACAATAATGTAGTGAATCTAAAGATATTTAGATTTTATGTCAAAGTAGGGTTTTAGGCCGTAGGCCTTTTGGGGTAGAACCTTTCTATCTTTATTCGGAATAACATGAATAACATTTGAACGGATAATCCTATCCTTAATCTGTTTCACCAAATTTTAGCTGGATGTCGAAATCTAGTGATATTCCATTTTTACCTACATTTACGTAGTAAAAGAGTGGGTTATCAAATCACTCTGTACTACCCCCTAACCCCACCCCCTCACTCCGTCATTAATGACGCACTTTAACACAATCCCATAGACTTAGCATGGGTTTTTTTGACAGTTTAGCCGTTAAGTACTTTGTTTTTCGTATGAAAAATCCCAGCAAAATGCGGCAAAAGTATTTCCGATGACGTAATGACGCTGTGTTTTCAGCCCCATGTTAAACCTATGGGAAAATGGTGTATAATGATGGTGCATGACGGTTGTGTCAAAAAATGTTGGTTGCGGAACAAAAAATCCCATAGCGTTAAGCGACAAATGAACATTGAGGGACATGTGGTCGGAAAAATACGACCTAAACCTCATTTTAAGTCTATTGGATAGATATCTAGTTTCACAACAATGGTTTGAAAATTTTCAAAATTTCTTGAAAATGCTAAAATTGCTCAAAAGTGCTTAATATCTCACTATAACCCGTATTAATTCCACTAGATCAATAAATGATTTAAAATACAACTTATTTTTTCCATTCCCTCTATCTTTTCTATTCTAACACTCCTTTCCCTTCCCTCCCCCTCCCTACCTTCCTCTTATCGCCAATCACTTTCTTCTCACTAATTTTAGTTTATAAACAAATCCAAACACAATTTTAATTGTGATAATACATAATTTATATGCTTATTGATTACCGGTAAATATCTATAATTTATTGCATAATTGATTCTATGTTAGATTAACTGTAAATGTGGGTTTCTATAGCATTGCCTGTAAACCTTGTTTATATATTATATATATACCAGGATAATTGAATAATTTTATCTCAAAGAATAACTATATTTTACCATTGAAAATACATAGGGTATTCAGTGAATTTTTCATAATTTGCTCTAATATAGCATAATATAATAAACCTCAGTATCTTTGTTATTTTCACAGCTATTTGAGATATTCCAAAACCATTTTCTTTCAAATTAAAATGGGATTATTAAAATTATTTATAATTTTTATGTAAAGTTATTTGGGAAAATTGTAGTAATTACTTTTACTATATAAAATTGGATTAATTTATAATTAGGTCAAATGATAGATTGCGTTAACAATGTTATTCTCTATTATATCAAATAATTTTATTATATATATAATATTTAAATACGTTAAAATATTAATTATATCTTATTATTTGTCAAATTTAAATTAATAAAGTATTAGTTGCTTTTTAAAAAATTATGTAATTAAAAATTTGAATATGCTATCTTTAAAAACAATTTGTCCTAAATGTCCTATTACAAATCATTTTTATTAATTTCAAAACAATTTGTCCTAAATGTCCTATTACAATTCATTTTTATTAATTTCAAAACAATTTGTCCTAAATGTCCTATTACAATTCATTTTTATTAATTTCAAAACAATTTAAAATTCGAGGCCTAACATTTGAATTAAATTTAAAAATCACAAATGATATACTTTTCAATAATATTATACAATAGACTTACACATATACGCTTTAAATAAACCAACTATTTATTTTTAAACTTAAAATATTATCATTTAATTAATAAAAAAATCATCTTTCTAGTCAATTCGTCATAAATTATATTAATTAAATATCATATTAATACAATAATTGATAAACATTGTACTGTATATAACTTTAGTATAATATAAAGATGTATATCGGATTAGTAAATCTTATATTTATATACAAAATGTAAATTAAACCAAAAAATATAATAAAATGTTAATATTAACTCAAAATAATGTTGAATTATTATCATTAATATACTAAATTTTCATAAAAATTATAAACACGATGTCAAAGTGAAACTATTATGTTTTCAAAATAAATTTTTAATGTCCTAAATGTCCTATTACAAATCATTTTTATTAATTTCAAAACAATTTGTCCTTAATGTCCTATTACAATTCATTTTTATTAATTTCAAAACAATTTGTCCTAAATGTACTATTACAAATCATTTTTATTAATTTCAAAACAATTTGTCTTAAAGGTCCTATAAGCTACACTTATAAACATAGAGCACAGATATGACCCCAAGCCGTAAACTAGCGATGTTTGCGTTTACTTGGTTAGTATCTACACCAGTGTGACCAACTCAAGTTTCGTAATTAGTGGACATTTTGATAAAATGATTGAATAAATAGAGGACAAATATTGGACAACATATTTTATAGTAGAGTTGAATTACAATTTTAGAAAATATTTTTTTTCCTGCTGATCTCACTAACAGAAATTTTTGACTAATTTTGTAATTAGTTTTTTCTACATATTTTTATATAAATTTGCTGCACTTAAAAGAAATTTAGTTAAATGATAATGTATTTTATTATGATTATAATGTGAAATGCTGTTTACATAGTAGTTTTATGTTGCAATTATTTTCTAAATAAGGCATTTTATAATTTTCACAAATAAAGGACATTCAATGTCCACTATTTCTCATTTAAAGCACAGAGGACATACACCCTAAATAGAGGACTGTCCTCTCCAATAAAGGACGGCTGGTCACACTGATCTACACTAGTTTCTTATGAAAAAAATGAAACAATATTGGAAATTATACTAATTTTTATTACTCATAACTAAGATCCGGTAAAACTCTTTAAATAGTGTTTGTTATAAAATATAATTTAGGAGCAAAACCTTAATATTAATCAGCATATTTATCACCGTATATATATATATATATTATTTACTCTTACTGGTCATATTAAGATTCACGTATTATTACTATTCCAATCCAAAACACTACATATTGTTCTACAAACAAATGTTTAATATATTTTTAAAAATATATTTTAAATAAAAAGTAATTGAAAATAAAAAGAATACGGTATTTGCACAATATTGACAATTATCTCTGAGTGAGCGGTACACTAAGTTTTTTTGAAGGACCGATTGTAAGGTAATCCTCCTAAACAGGAAGATAGTTGACAACCCTGAATATACATGTATTGAAATAAAGCGCACAATCATTTAAGCGATGGTTATATAAATACCTTTATCTATAAACAACTTATAAGCTAAAATAAATTAAAATAGTGTTTACACTTGTTTTACATAATTCAACCGACTAATTAATTTGCTAAAATGGACCAGTTTATAGGCAAATTCGTGTTTACCTCAAGTGATAATTTGAACGCTTATATAAAAGAGTGCGGTAGGTGTCGCTATCATACAGTCGCCAACCAAACAAACGGTACGTAATATGACTTCATTTACTAATAGGACTGGAGGACAAAATAAAAAGCTGTAACTTGAGGCCGCGGGCACTGGAGGTGAGCAAAGTGGGCGCTGTCTACAGGAACACGATGTTCACCCACGACATGCCCGTTGTGAACGAGTTCGAGTTGGACAAGGAGTTCGACGCCACCCTACCGGACGGCACGCCCTGCCGGGCGGTCGTGACGCTGGACGGCAATCGACTCGTGGAAACGCGGAGTCGACGCGGAGTTAAGGAGATTGAGATTTATCGCGAGTTTGTCGGCAATGAGCTCCGGATGGTCATCAATGTCGGACCCGTGGTTGCTGTGTTGACATTCGCGCGCCAGTAGGCAATAATATACCAGCATGGTGGATTAGTAGATTAGATATGTCTGTGACAATTTTCTATAAAAAAGTTCCATGCTTAATTCCTTTTGATTGTCACATTTTTTAAATATTAAAATTATTAACTTTAAAATTCAAGTTACGATGTGCATTTAATCTGAAAATTTAAATCTTGATTAAATTAATTTTATCATTATAATAAATTTATGGATTATTTCATTATTATTATCTCTCATTGCATCCAACATTAGTTACAAAAAGTTAACCCTTTTTACAGGACTTCCGATTTCCAAAAACCCATTTCCTTTCAGTGAGTGTAAATTAGCAGAAAAATTAAAAGACTTTTTTATCAAAATTTGTTATTCTCAATATTGTTGCTACGTTACGTGGCTATAAAATATGGTTTGAATTATTATAATATTACAGTACTAATTGCTAAATTAGTAGGAATTTGTAGGGTATTTTCATTAAAATAGCAACATTGATTGAATATTTGGTGTATTCATAAAAAATTTATATTTGAACAAGGGCCTAGTGTATCCGTATAAGTGTTAAACAATATTCACAATCGTATTACACTGTTTTAACATTATGGCAATACTAGCTCTATGAAGGTGGTCTATGGAATGCCGCTACGTATTCATAATGTGTTTAGAGTTTAGATTTAGTATAGTGGTAGGTGGTAAGTGGTAAGATAGGAGTTTGGTATGGGCCCCTGTAGCCTCGATGGGTATTACTGTGTGGGACCCTAGAATGGAACGCACACTATTGATATGGTGTAAATTGAATTGGATTTTGATGTGACGCAGGGAGAGGCATTACAATATTTATTCAATATATTTAATATAACTCAATTAATATTAGTAATAGTTTACGTCTTTTAAGGATAAAATGTGCCAGGCTCTGTATAACCCCTACCCCGAGTGGCATACGCGTGCGACTCCATTGTTAGGATTACGACTGATATTAACTTTTATTAAAATTCATTAATTTCAAAATTGTTTTAAAATAGAGTTAATTAAATGTCCAGGGTGAGACAATCTGTTATTGTTTTGTTTGTCATAACCAATATCCCAATTCCGAAAGGTCTTAGTTGGAAACATTGATGGACGAACATGTCCTGTGTGGTTATGATTGTCGAGAATAGTTAGCCAGTAACACAATCAAGATTTTGAATTAATTAAACTTGGCGAAGCAAGTTAGTTAGCTTGATAAATTTACGTCCAACCAATACTGGCATCCTAATTTTGTCATTGAAATAACATACAAGTTTTATGGACTTTACACAAGTTCAATTGTGCAATTGTATGAGAATGCTTTGTGCCATCAAACATAAGAAAATTTTAGCAATAATTACCGATATATGAACACAAAATAATAGTATGACATTATCTACAATTAAATCTAATGCTAAACCCAATGACAAAATGAGGATGTCAGCGATAGTTTACGTAAATTTAGCAATCTAATTTACTTGATTCGGCAAGTTTAGTCAATTCAAAATGTTAATGGTGGTAATGGCTAACTATTCTCGGCAATCATAACCACATAAGACATGTTCGTCCATCAATGTTTCCAACTTAGTTACCCTGGGCACAGGCAACCGCAACCAACAATAGGTGGTGGTGCCCCTATTGTTGTATCCGCAATCAAGGGCATCCGGGTTTATTTTATAAGTAAATTGAAAAGTCATCAGTGATATGAACATTTTCTAGTCGTATAAATACCACCACAATATTCAAACAGCAATATTTAATTGTTTGCAAACTTTAAGTAATAGTGTTTTGAAATCAAATGCGAATCAATTAAATAAGTTTTCAAAAATGTTGTCAACACTACAGACGATACTCGAAATATCAATAATAAAATGGTTACTCATATCAACTGCTAGTATTGGTATTGCGGTGTATTTGATTTTCAGGTGCTCTAGCTCAATATGTTGTTGCATTATTTAATTTATAAATTTTCTAAAATTATTAATTACAGATACATTGAGTGGAAATGCGATTATTGGCAAAAACAAGGCGTCCGTACAGATAGTGTGAGTTTGTACACAAGGCTTATGAAATCATCTTTCGATTGGGAACGGGATCTCTACGTCCGTAACGGCAAGTGTTTCGGTGTCTATGAGTTGGGAAAACCGGTTCTCTATCTCTCGGATCCCGAACTCATTCGCGATGTTTGGGTCAAAGACTTCCATATATTCAATAACAGAAGGGTATGTTCTCTCTCTTTCTCCCTCTCTCTCTCTATTACTGTAGAATGATCACAATATGGCAATTTTTTCAAAAACTGTACATAAATCAAAACTTTAAAAACGCTGCCATTTCTTTATTAATTGGAATAATTTAAAAATTCTTTCAGTGATATTATTTGCACAGAAGGTAGCATGTATTGGCATAATAGTATTAATTGATTTAACAATTACATTATAATTAGTATTTATTTTGTAATAAACTATTTTTGTGAACAAATCTCAAAGTTCAACCTAGGTCCAATAATAAACAACCTATTTTGCTCTATAATTGAACGAAATTCTGCTATAAGAATCTATGTCTAAAGTTTAGTATTAAATGAATAAATTGTTGTTTATTACAGTTTACATTTCATTTACAATAACAAAAGGTTTAATTACTTTTAAATTATATTAAATTATTATTTATAGTAATTTTGAATATGTATCATTATATACTAAATCATGAACAAAATAATTTACAAAATTGTAATTAATAATGAAATTTTTTAACAAATTTAATGACAATATATTAAACCCACAATACATTGTGTTTAATACAATTCTTAATCTAAACTTAATAAACATAGTTTATAATCACTGGATTAATAGTGTATAATCATTTTATAGACTATATTTGTTATTTAAATTCAATTTAAGCATTCGATTAAGCTAGAAAATAATAATTTTATAATTAAAATAGATAGACCCTTGTTGCACGTTTTCGATCAATTGTAATATTATTTTAGAAATTTTGGTTATAATAAGCAATACTTTATAAAATAGAAACTTCATGACATCGAACTCTATTTAACATAGACTTCAATGAATAGAAGTTTTCATTTCATAATATTTTCAAATAATTAATCGTAAAATTAAAATTAAAATTTCAAGAATTAAAATCGCTTTTCAATTTTCAAATCCACTGATTTTGGTATAATTATAATACCGGAAACACCTTGATCTAATGGTTTCTAAAAAATAAAAAATATATCAATTGTTTATAATACTATTGTATTTATCAAACTATATATAAATTTCAAAAATAATACCTCTGTTGCGTGGAAAACATAACGTTGTACGAGATTGACCAGGGCTAGTTTAATCTCCAACATAGCCATTCGCATGCCCAGACAGTTTCGAGGGCCGGCACCAAATGGCAAATACGTATAGGGATTGTGGACTATATTTTCGGTTTAAAACCTTTCCGGTCTAAACACTTCCGGATCGGCAAAGTATTCCGGGTCTCTATGCATGGCGTAGATAGGGATGTGCACCACGTGATCCTTTTTAATAGTAATACCGGTGCCCTTTAGCTCGTAGTCCTCACCGGGAGCTCTCTGTAAGGACATGAGTACCGGAAATAGTCTCAGAGTCTCGTCGATGACTGCGTCCATGTATTTCAATGAATATAGTGTTTCGGACGACTTGTCACTTGATTTCTGTTTTAAATTTTACGAAAATATTTTATTTAATATTTGAATTAAAATATCTATATATCAAATCCAGTCTCACAAATTAATTTATTTAATCTTATAAGCAACTTTACAGTGATTATGATTAAAGTATATAAAGTACTGAAAAGTTGCTTATAAGAATAAATACTGTATTTGTAGGACTGGTTTTGATTTATATTAATTCATTTATACCAATATATTATACTTGTAATAAAGAAATACAAATTTTGTTAAACCTTTTAAAGCCTAATAGTTTATGTCACATAACTGTGGCATTAACTTGGTTTCAAATGTTTTCCTAGATGTCTAATTATTATTCTTATCTAAAGGTATACAGTGACGGACTTTTATTTAGAGTCACCCATGTTTTTGTGGTCAAATTAATCGGGAGACCAAAAATATTACAATAAGTAGTGTACAAATTTATTTACTGTATCTAACCAAAATTATTATCTGTTATACCATTACGCTACTTTACAATGTTGTGTATACAGTATACTATAGTAATAGATCGTATATAAAATATCAGTATAAACAAATTAAAAAAATTTGCAAACCTTTTGCTCAAAAAACTTATTAATTTCTTCGTATAATTTTTGTTGAACTTCCGGGTGTTTAGCAATACTATACAAACATATGGACAGAGTGTTAGCAGTGCTCTCATACCCGCCCGTTAAAAACACCATACACTGGGCTATGAGCTCGTCGTATGAAAGGCCTGAAAATATGAATAAACACGTAAAAACTCTATCTTTATTTTTATTTAATGATTATTCAGAAAAAAATTATAACCATTTTATAAAACTTTTAAAATTCAATTTATACTCACTTTTATCCACCATATCATCCGTGGCCTGTATGTCCTCATATTTCTCACCACTCTTACTGTCCGCATATTCTTCGGACCCATTCATCGCCTCATTATTATTAGCTTTCATTGATTCAAGCATTAGGTGCAGAAAGTGAACCCTCTTTACCGGAGTTCCGGTTTCCACAACACGTTTCGTATCGTCGATTAGTTTGAGTGTAAGATTACGAAAGAATTCCGTAATTTCTTTACTAAATATGGTTAGCTTGAACATTTTAGCCACTTTTGGTGTCATCAGTATAATTGCAATTCTTATATTAGAAACAAAACCCCGACTTAACATTTTGCGACAATTCTCTATAATAGGGTTTTTAGTGTCGTCCAGAAATGACACTTTGCGGCCGAAAGCCACTTGTATTATAGACTCCATAATGTAGGCACCGATAACTGGTTTCATGTCTACCGGTGCCGTGAGTTTGCCATTACCTTTGGCAATGATTTTGTCGATGTTGTCGTTCATAGTGTCCACGCATTCCACTATCAAAAGAGTCATTCGCTTGAGTTTTCCGATCGTAAATGTGGGAGAAATTACTGTACGGATCCGTTTCCAATCGGAATCCCTCTGTAAGCTAATCATTTGGTCAACTATAAGAAATTTTATCGCGAAGTTTAGTAAAGAAAAGACGAAATAATAATGAAAAACATAACGATTTTCTGCAGCTATTAATAGATGTCGAGAGATCTGATGGAGGCGTACGAGAGGCCAGTGATGCCAATGAAGCACATCATGTGAATGAGGGTAAGGATGAGATGACAGCCGACGCCGAAGCCTTAAAAGGGGTGTCGGAGAAGAAGTTGACTGAAGACGAGATATTAGCGGAATGTTTCCTCCTCTTCGTCAGCAGTTACGAGTCAACGACCACTACAATGTTGTTCTCTACGTATGAGTTGGCACTCAATCCGGGACTTCAGGACAGACTCTATGAGGAAATCAAAGGTGTATTCAATGAAAAGGGAGAAATGGATTACGAAGTGCTGTCGAGACTACCATTCCTGGACGCACTCATATCAGAATCCCTTCGCCATTATTCTCCTGCACTTCGACTCGAGAGGCAAACCATGGAAGACGTCATGTTAGGCAACACTGGAGTAAAGGTCGAGAAGGGAGTGATCGTTGAGATCCCTATCTATGCCATACATCACGACCCCGACCACTATCCGGATCCATTTACCTTCAACCCGGATAGGTTTATGCCCTCAAACCGGGATCACATTAAACCCTACACTTACCTGCCTTTCGGATCGGGTCCACGAAATTGCATTGGAATGCGATTCGTGTTATTGGAGGCAAAGCTCGCGTTAACGAAGATCTCACATTCGTTCCGCTTCTCCAGAGTCACCGACACTGACGTCCCCGTAGTCTTCAAAAAGGGTCAGCCTTTCTGTCAGCCGAAGCGACTTGTAGTGGGAATTGAGAAGCGATAAGCTATTGGTTTACATAAACATATTTATATACCATTTATACCGCTAACTACGAAATACAGTTCAAGTAAACTACGAATAAAGTTAAAGTATTATATTATGTAGTTTATTAAAGTTATAAATATAATGGTAATAAATTTATTTGTTTAATGCACATATTTATTGCTAAATATCAGTTATTAAAAACCATTTCTGCAAATACAGTATTTTGGTATTAGATTAAAAACTAGTAAACAAGTAATTTTAAAATATGATTAAATTGCTTATTTAATTCCATTATTGGGCATGCCTGGCAATCATAATATTGTCTAAGTTGTATCTGAATCATTTAAGTATAGAGAATTCAGATTTGGGCATTAAAATCGTGGAGATAGTGATTTGTGTTTTAACAAATCCAATTTTCCCATAAAGTTAGCATGGGCCATTTTGATAAATTAGCCCAATTTTCCCATTGGTTTAACATGGAATATTGAGAACATTAAATCCAATTTTATTTAATTTTCTCCATAGACTTAACATGGGGTTTTAAGCATATTTGAATCAATTTCCTCATTGGATTAACATTGGAAATTGGGGTCAATTAAACCAATTTTTCCATTGGATTAGCATGGGGTATTGGGGTCATTTAAGCTAATTTTCCCATAGGTTTAGCATTGGGTTTAATCTCATTTTATTTAATTTTCCCATAGGCTTAACATGGAATAATTTAGCAAAATTAATGTCAGTTAAGTGAATAATGTGCGCACTTTTGAACCATTTTTCGAAATCCCATAGACTTAATATGGGTTTTTATGCACTTTGGTCATACTTTTTCGACCACATGTCCCTCAATCTCCTTTTGTCGCTTAACGCTATGGGATTTTTGGTTCTGCAACAGACATTTTTTGACACATGCGTTATGCACCATCATTATACACCACTTTCCAGTAGGTTTAACATGGGCTGTAATCACAGGGTCATCACGTCATCGAGAATCCTTTTGCCCACTTTTGCTGGCATTTTCCATACGAAATACAAAGTTCTTATTGCTTTTTACGACCAAAAACTCAATGTTAAGTCGAAGGGATTTGCAATTTGACCGTCATCAGCGTCATTAATGACGGGTGGG
>CAJPVJ010002233.1:0-13626 GCA_905397405.1 Oppiella nova
CTTATCAACAGAATATTCTTGACTATTATTACCGCATATTCTATACTGTGTTTGACTCGCATTCATGAGAATAAACTTCTCATTGATGTAAGGATTGGGTAAACATTTGTATGTTTTATTATACAGGTATTCAACACATTTAGTCAAACATTCAGTGGATTTATAATCGGACTCTAAAATAAAATTTTTTTTAATTAATCAAAATATTATTAGTAATTTACAAGACATACCATAAGTACATGACATCATGTAAGGAGTGGACAGTAAGTGAACGTTAGTTTTGCTTAACTCCAGGCGCCCATGGACTCCAACACTCGTTATCTTAACTGCAGTCTCTTTTGATGGTATTAATTGATTAGACATTTGATTCACAAATATATATAAACCAAAGTAGTCATCAGAAAACATGTTTCGTTTGTGGTTTGTGTTCATTGTATTAGATTTCTTGAAATTGGTTTCAAAATATCCATTTATAAGAGCCTTTCGTTGTGTTTCATAATTGATGTCAAACTCAATAAAGTCATCGTCAATGAGATACGGATTGTCGTGATTTGAATAGAAATACGTAAAACATATCCCAAAGTCCTTATTACCAGAAATAGTCTCCAAAACGGCATACCTTTGCGAGCAATCAGTCATTACTTGAGAACCAGTGCTTGAATTAGCCGTTGATTTGTGTCTTGTATGCAGTTTTGCGATACATTTAATCAATTCATAGGGCTTTATGTTAAACTTGTCATACAATTCATAAACTGATAGCTTGGTAATCATTTCTCTCACATAGGGTTTGTAAAATTGACTTGAGTAGTAATTCTTAGCGTAAGTCAAATCATTGCACAAACCTTTACTATCGTGTTTGAAAGTAGTTTTGCATTGTTTAACCAGGTCCATTGCTTTCTTTTCAGTCCATTGCTTGTACTCCTCGTATTTATGACTTATGTTAAAGTATGAATTAATTCTGGTTTTGTCAAAAAACACATCCCTTTCCGTACAGAAAGTGATCGGCGGTACGTCTAATCCATACGACCGCGTAATACTGAGTCTATAGGTATAGGGATAACACAAGTAGTCTTTTACGAGTCCCAGTACCGCATAGAAAAAAACACATCCCTTTCCGTACAGAAAGTGATCGGCGGTACGTCTAATCCATACGACCGCGTAATACTGAGTCTATAGGTATAGGGATAACACAAGTAGTCTTTTACGAGTCCCAGTACCGCATAGATTAACAGTAAAAATCCCAATACTTTTGCAATGAATTTAAAGTATGAGATGAATACAGAGATCAAATTAATAACCTTTGCACAAAACATTGTGACTATAGTTTTTTGAAGTAACTTTAATACATTTAAAAAATTTACTTTATATACTGGCCATTATATCATTTCATGTTTTAATAAAATAATAAGTTTTTTGAAAATATATTATTGCTTTTATATTATTGTAATAGCTTGTTGCTTGTACAGGTAGATTAATTATAATGCAAAATAATAAATAGGATAAAATGACACAAACAAGTCTCAAATGTCATTTCTATGGCAATAAATATTGTTTTAATATAGTCTACAAAAACATAATTAAAATGATATTTAAGGCGGATTTCAATGTAATACAAGAATATTCTGTAATATATTTAATTTAGTAATAAACAATACCACCCTATTGCTAATTAGATATTGATTAATAGGCACAGTTAAGTTTTTATAGAAAATAATTTATCAATATTTTAATAATTAAATCAGATGTTTTTGTTAATACCCAATTGCACTAACTATACAGGTACAGTATTATAAATAAAATATGAATCTATTTCTTTGGCAATAAATTTGGTATAAGTTTTTATATTATTAAAATATTTCTAACTTATGTTGTAATATATTTTGTATTATTAATAGTAGTACTAACAAATGGTATTATTTTTTGAATAATTAAATAATTTTTAATAAACAAAGTACAGCATTATACTATTATAATAAATATGTTAATTATAAAATAAAAATTCTTTTGTAATATAACTTAATTTACATATAAAATAATTCTGGTTTTAATTAAATTGTAAATTATAATATGATGTAGTTATTATTATTGATTATAATATGTGATAATAAAATTCAATAACTATAAAATATATTTTAATAAAGTTTAGATAGTATATTAGTATAGTATAGTAGATAGTATAGTATACTTATTAGTATAATAAGTACTTTATTAAGGTATAGTGGTAGTATTACAGTAATTATGAAATTTGATCAACAGGTACAGTTAGAGTCCGAACTTTCTAGCGTTAAAATTATGAAACAATACTGATCAGTAAAATCCCTAATTCCTAATCCACAAATATAACTCATTAATTAATTGCCCCTTTAATCAAAATACCTTTATAATGAATGCTGACCCTTATTAATGACCTGACACATTTTTTGTGAAAGCTATATTAAAATAATTAGAGTTTTTACAGCAATAGGTGAACATATTATACGTAAACATAAAAAACATGAGAATTGAAAACAAAAACTGATACTAATAATAATACTAATTTTTGTATTATAAGTACAGGGTAGACTTTAATTAACGATACCATTTTGATTCTCGTTTATTTGAACACCCTGTATTATTTTTAATTGATTCCTTCACCAAATTATAGAAGAATAGTTAGGATTTTGTTTGATATATAACATTTTAACTTTAATATATTTTCTAATTAATGTTTCGGCAACAAAGTGAATCTTATTATCATGGTGATTTTAAAGAATAAATGTTTTAAATGTTCATTAAATACCGTATTTCCGCGCAAACACCGGCATTCCGTTATATGTGAGGCATATATTTATGAATGATCATGCATATGGACGAACCATAGGAATATTAGTAAAAATCTTAGTTATATTTATATGTTTTTCTAGCACTAAACTATTTTTACAATGAAACTAAACAATAAAATATTAAAATTAACGAGATATTTGGGTTAAATTTATTTTTAACGTCTTTAAATATCAAAATATTAGTAATTTTTAAAATATTAAATAACAAATTTTAGACCTCACTTATTACGGCATGCCGGTATACCCCGGGGTATAACGGCAGTATCATCAGACTCACTTTATACCGGCATGCCGGTGTTTGCACGGGAATACGGTAAATATCAAACTTTTTTTTAAATTAACAAATTTACATTTTATAGAGATAACAAAGCAAATAAAAACAAAAGTTGAATATTTTAATTATTAAAAAACTTAAATATTTAAAAAATCTAATTAAATGCAACAACATGAATCTTATTATCATGGTGATTGTGATTGGCTTTATTTTTGAGATGACCCCAACATTTAGCTTTGAATATCCAAATGAATATGAATTTTCCAAATAATCCAAACCATATGCCAAACAGCCCTCCCGTGTATATTATATCCGAGAAACACACCACCGGTTCCTCCCGATAGACAATCATTGGTTGATTCGAGTCCCAAACCAAAGACTTTTCTGAATACGGGTGTTCAAGATCTGGCATGTACCAAAATTCATTGCCAATTTGTGTATCACTTGACACAACTCGTGAGTTGTAATCAATGTTTAGGCAATCATTTGGACAGTATTTGTGACACTGTTTTGCAATCCATTTCATTCGACTATTCATTTCATTATTCGTAACATTATAGACACAAATATGTCTGATATAATCGCCAAAATCCAATTCATGCAAATAGTTGTTTATTGTTAATGGAATACACCCGGATGTTTGGCGTAAATAGTATCTCTTACACTTTCTCATACAATTCGTATGAGATATGGCACCGAATGGCTGTCCACTACCACTACTATAGTCATAATAACTACACGTGCCGTAGGGTTCAGATAAATAGCGTCTCAAAACTTTACTCAAAATGATTGTGTGATTAAAACCTGTCAATGACTGGGAATTTAATAAGTCGTCCAAATCGGGAACGGTATCCGAGTGAAAGTGTATGCTAGGCATAAACACGTTACTACCTAGCCTGATAGTTAAAAATTGATCATCATAAGTGTCCACGAGTGAATTCATATTTGGTATAGTAATGTACTGTTGCCAACTTTCCCAGGTCTGTGTAAAACTGTATTTTACTGACTCAGATGTGAGACTCTTAAACTCATTGCCTATAAAAATCCTACTTTTGTTAAAGTGATTGTAAAATACAGAATCGGTTTTGGTTTCGCATATTTTAAGGTAACAGGATTTAGTGTCAAATGGCTCGGGATGTAGTAATTGGCCATTACTTAGTGAAAATGTAACAGCCGGGTAGTGTCTGTCCTTTGAATTGCTTAGTACTTCAATGCTAATGACTGACTGATAGCTTAAATAACTCATGTATATTTGGTATAGCTGGTATGCAAATATTACCGTTACAAGTCCGGTTACGGTATACTAAAATAAAAATAAAATAATTTGTAAATTAGTTATAAATATATTTAATTATATTTAGCATACCTTAATAATACAAATGCATTTATTTTGCGATATCCTCTCAACAAATGATTTCTTGTTTTTGACATTTAATGCAAAGAAACAAATATATCGGAAAAGACCGCCAAATACGCCAATAATACGGATCCCATGCCATAGACATAATATGTTTGCGATATTCATGAGTAGTCCAAGTAATGTATTTTTCGCGAAATAATTTATATTAACATAGAAGTCATCATTGAATTGAATTTTTGTGATCATATCAGTTGGTAGTGACAGTCCATTAATTGTGGATTCAATAGGTTTATATCCGTATGTAGTCCTAATACATGGGACTGGACATTTCGTAAGGCAGTACGTGCTCAATCTATAATTAGCACCATTGCCATTGTTTATATATGCATCCCGACAAAATGTTTCATCTGGTTCATAATAGTGATCGTGTAGCTGAATTGTTAACAAGCTATTATACTTGGGAATACATCCAAAATGATTATAATATGACCGTTGATAGCATTTATTCAGACAGTAAGATTGTGTATCATTTTCATTGTAATCATAGCACTGCGTGTCGTATGGTTTGGGTAAACGTTTGAATACATTCCGGGTTAGTTTTATTATTAAGCCATTATTTTCCTGATTTATAGGGCCAGTGTACTCATAGACATTGTCAGTAATTTTCGGTAAAGACTTGTGTGAAGTAACAATGAATTTCTTTTTCATGAAATTAATCCTATTATACTTGCCATCCATTCCCCGATTCTCGACAAAAGTTATTAAATTATTGTTGTCCACAGAATAACTATTAACTTGATTACTCTGATTATTATGATCATCCATAGACCTTGACATAAATGTATGACATTTGCCAAAAGGTGATATACCCGATTCTCGACAAAAGTTATTAAATTATTGTTGTCCACAGAATAACTATTAACTTGATTACTCTGATTATTATGATCATCCATAGACCTTGACATAAATGTATGACATTTGCCAAAAGGTGATATAATTTTAATTTCTTTCCATACGTCCTGACACTTGTGTCCAGTTGTATGACAGGCAAATATTTTCGAGTAAAAGTTTAGCTCATTTTGTGTTGAGTTTATAAAATTATCATAACTTTTAAACTTAGTTTTACGGAATTCTTCATGATTACTAGCATTCAAATACTTATCCATGAATCCCTCAATAATATCCTTGTCCGTTTTCTTATTCAGGTGTAAGTGTTTAGTATAATAATCCAGGTAATAATTCTTAATCTTTTCATTGTAAGGTTCAGTTGAGTGTGTGTTAATTGTATTGCGATTTAAAACATTAGTTTCAAAGTATCTCCTAATGTATGGATCAAACAAAATGTCTTCAAACGTGTTATCATAGCATACAGTGATTGTAGGGATAGCCTGATAGCCAATGTTATTATCAATGCCCTTGTTATCAATGATCTCTAATGAGGTTTGAGTCATAAATTGCAGATAATTTTCAGTTAACATATAGATCTGTATCAATACTATTGGGGATATTATGACCACAATTATTTGTCTCAGGTAAAGTTTCTTAATCAATGCTTTAATTGACTCAAAAAAGTTTGTTACTTTCTCGCATATAAGACATTTCATACAAGATTTCATACTAGCCCTCACAGCACTGGTATTTATGAAAGCAAACATAGACCATATGCCAAACAGACTTCCCAGTTGTAGCATTATATCAAACAAACAATACTTTGGTTGTGAACGGTAATGAGTTTCTTGATGAATTTTATATTCAATTCTGAGTTTACTATCTCTTAAGCCTATAAATTCGGTGTTACCCAGCTCAAGTGACTGGTATACCTGGTCACAATTTCTGGTACACATACTTCTACAGTATTCCTTATCAACAGAATATTCTTGACTATTATTACCGCATATTCTATACTGTGTTTGACTCGCATTCATGAGAATAAACTTCTCATTGATGTAAGGATTGGGTAAACATTTGTATGTTTTATTATACAGGGATTCAACACATTTAGTCAAACATTCAGTGGATTTATAATCGGGCCCTAAATAAAAATTTTAAAAAATAATCAAAATATTATAAGTATTTTATAAAACATACCATAAGTACATGACATCATGTAAGGAGTGGACAGCAAGTGAACATTAGTTTTGCTTAACTCCAGGCTCCCATCGACTCCAACACTCGTTACCTTAATTGCAGTCTCTTTTGATGGCATTAATTGATTAGACATTTGATTCACAAATATATATAAACCAAAGTAGTCATCAGAAAACATGTTTCGTTTGTGGTTTGACCATCGACTCCAACACTCGTTACCTTAATTGCAGTCTCTTTTGATGGCATTAATTGATTAGACATTTGATTCACAAATATATATAAACCAAAGTAGTCATCAGAAAACATGTTTCGTTTGTGGTTTGGGTTCGTTGTATTAATCTTCTCGAAATTGGTTTCAAAATATCCATTTATAAGAGCCTTTCGTTGTGTTTCATAGTTAATGTCAAACTGAATGAAGTCGTTGTCAATGAGATACGGATTGTCGTGATTTGAATAGAAATACGTGAAACATATCCCAAAGTCCTTATTACCCGAAATCGTCTCCAAAACGGCATACCTTTGCGAGCAATCAGTCATTACTTGAGAACCAGTGCTTGAATTAGCCGTTGATTTGTGTCTTGTATGCAGTTTTGCCAAACATTTAATCAATTCATAGGGCTTTATGTTAAACTTGTCATACAATTCATACACTGATTGCTTAGTAATTATTTGTCTCGCATAGGGTTTGTAAAATTGATTTGAGTAGTAATTCTTAGCGTAAGTCAAATCATTGCACAAACCTTTACCATCGTGTTTGAAAGTAGTTTTGCATTGTTTAACCAGGTCCATTGATTCCTTTTCAGTCGATTGCTTGTACTCCTCGTATTCATGACTTATGTTAAAGTATGAATTAATTTTGGTTTTGTCAAAAAACACATCCCTTTCCGTACAGATAGTGATCGGCGGTACGTCTAATCCATACGACGGCTTAATACTGAGTCTATAGGTATAGGGATAACACAAGTAGTCTTTTACGAGTCCCAGTACGGTATAGATTAACAGTAAAAATGCCAATACTTTTGCAATGAATTTAAAGTATGAGATGAATACAGAGATACCATTAATAACCTTTGCACAAAACATTGTGACTATAGTTTTTTGAAGTAACTTTAATACATTTTAAAAATTTACTTTATATACTGGTCATTATATCATTTCATGTTTTAATAAAATAATAAGTTTTTGAAAATATATTATTGCTTTTATATTATTGTAATAACTTGTTGCTTGTACAGGTAGATTAATTATAATGCAAAATAATAAATAGGATAAAATGACACAAACACGTCTCAAATGTCATTTCTATGGCAATAAATATTGTTTTAATATAGTCTACAAAAACATAATTAAAATGCTATTTAAGGCGGATTTCAATGTAATACAAGAATATTCTGTAATATATTTAATTTAGTAATAAATAGTACCACCCTATTGCTAATTAGATATTGATTAATAGGCACAGTTAAGTTTTTATAAAGTTATAAAATAATTTATCAATATTTTACTAATTAAATCAGATTTTTTTCTAAATAACCCAATATACTAACTATACAGGTACAGTATTACATAAATAAAATATGAATCTATTTCTTTGGCAATAAATGTATTATAAGTTTTTATATTATTAAAATATTTCTAACTTATGTTGTAATATATTTTGTATTATTAATAGTAGTACTAACAAACAGTATTAGATTTTGAATAATTAAATAATTTTTAATAAACAAAATACAGCCTTATACTATTATAATAAATATGTTAATTCTTTTGTAATATAACTTAATTTACATATAAAATAATTCTGGTTTTAATTAAATTGTAAATTATAATATGTAATTATTATTATTGATTATAATATGGGATAATAAAATTCATTAACTATAAAATATATTTTAATAAAGTTTAGAAAGTAGATTATTAGTATAATAAGTACTGTATTAAGGTATAGTGATAGTATTACAGTTATTATGAAATTTGATCAACAGGTACAGTTAGAGTCCGAACTTTCTAGCGTTAAAATTATGAAACAATACTGATCAGTAAAATGCCCAATTCCTAATCCACAAATATAACTCATTAATTAATTGCCCCTTTAATCAAAATACCTTTATAATGAATGCTGACCCTTATTAATGACCCTACACACTTTTTGTGAAAGCTATATTCAAATAATCAGAGTTTTACAACAATAAGTGACCATATTATACGTAAACATAAAAAACATGAGAATTGAAAACAAAATCTGATACTAATAATAATACTAATAATAATAATACTAATTTTTGTATTATAAAGATATTCATGTTGTGTTTTGTAATATAGAGATGAATAATTAATAACGTTATTTATAATCTGTCGAATATTCTATAATATACATTTAGTTAAAAATAAGTCTAACTAGGCTATTGTGAAACTGCGGTACAGTACCCTATAAATCAATACAGAGTCTAGTCTGTAGATAATTAGTATTGATTATTAAACGTACAGGTAGATTAAGGTTATTATATCCAATATCTAATAAATGAGCATTCATTTTTAAAGTGCTTATAAAATTAAATTCTTTATTAATACAAATACTTTTTGACTTTTAATTTTCATCCAATTAATAAACAAGTAAATTATTTGATATATCTATTAAAAATACATTACATTTAACATGATACAGTAGTAGTTTATTAGTTTCAATAATTTATTGATAATAAATGTCATCCCCTTTGGCGTATAAGTCGCTGTAAAACTGGGGCTCATTATTATTACAACAATTCTGGTCAGACGTATGATTTTGTAGGTCTTTCCGATTCTTAACGCAAACACATATGAGCACCGATAGGATGAGCCCCGACAGCACTACCACCAGTGATAATAAAATAATTAATTCTGTGACCGGAATATACTGGTAGGAACTCCGGTTTGAATGCCTGTCCATTGCCGATATATTGTGGCCCAAAATAGCCGCACATATACCATAACTACTGACAGCACCAGCAGTCGGGAATGGCTGTTGATAGTCGTAAACCCTTTTATAGACCCTAACGTAGTCCACTAGAAGTGCCGGGCACTCCCAGTGCTCTGAATCGTTAGCATACAGGTGCTGACCAGGGAACAGATACCCTCCTACTCCCAGATGTATCTCCAGTTTGAAGGGTCGGTCGAAGGGCTGTCCCTTTTTAGCGTATATCGGGGCTAACATTCCGTTAATACTAAGCGAGTAGTGATTGATGTCATCAAAGAACCAATTGATGGCCGATTCGGTCCACTCTATGGCATAAGTATGAAAGTCTTGGAGCCGTGTGTGGGACTGGTATTCGTAGCCCTGTGGCCGAAACTCCGGCGGGTCTCCAAAATGGACGCCAACCCCCAGCGCCGGTGTCTGTCCGTTGGTCATCACATATATGGCGCCACCGATGGCCCAGTACTCGGGTCGGAAGGGGATCATAGTTAGGGCTGACCTCAACATTTTGCCGGCCGGTAGGGCAGCCCTGATCTCGAACCGGCCATAAGTCCAGCTCTGTTTGCTGATGATCTTGGCTGAGGTGTACTGTTTGTGGAGTCGGACCTCCCGTTCCCGGGCGGCGATGATGGCCAGACATCCGTCCCGGAGCTGTAGGTTTTCCGTGCGATTTGTGTTGCAGCTTTTTTCGCCCACGTAATCACCTGGATATTAGTTTATTTAGATTATAGTTTAGGTATTTATTCCAGGAAAGGGTGGACATACCCCTACAGACCCCTTTACGCCACTCATTATCGACATCCCATTTGCTAACATCCAGTTCCTTGCCGTCAAACTCGTCACTCCATTGCAAACTATAATATGATTGACTTTTGACGTATGAAATGATAGAATAAAATGTTAATATTGTGAGCAAGTTCATCATTAATTACAATGAATATATAATAAATGTATAATAAATTAAGTAACTAGTTAGATATAATATTGAAATTAAGTAACAAGTTAGACATGTTTTCCTTACTAAATATTTGTATTTTTATTTTCCCACTATTGAGTATCATATGAACATTATCTACAATTTTGTCTAATGAAATTAGGTTCAAAATAGACTATACAATGGACTCATTTATAAAAACTATCCATTTCCTTATCATCAAATATTATCATAAAACTAACTTACATTTTCTTATGTTTGTAGCGCTATTACAGTACAAATAACAAACACTTTTTGTATTAAGGTTAATTTATTTTTTATAATTGAATATTTGGGACATGTTTAAATCACTTCATGGGATACTAAATAATAACATTGGTATATTTGTTAGATATTGATAGTAATCCAAGCATATACTGCTTATTATAATCCAATAATACTTGCAAACTATTGAATTCTTTGCATATATCGAATATTTTTCTTGAAATAAATGTTGTGTTAAATGTGATAAATATTTTTTAAAATTAATTTCTAAAATTTTAATTCAATAGCTATTGTCAGTAATGGAAAGAATAGGTGTGAAAAGGATTGGCTTTTATTGTTGGAAACTATTCATTATAAACCAATTCAAGGGATACGAGTTTTGCAATTATAGATTTTAATAGCATATCTGTGATAGAAAAGCAAATCCAGGATTTTAAAAAAATAATATTCAATGTTTTTATTTGAATCAAAAATTTATGGATTATGGATTGCATATAAATTTAACAATTTTTCATTGCTCTCGAGTAAATTATAAAGTTACAATGAAAATTCTTTAAATTCATATGCAATACATAATCCTGGGTTTACTTCATATCACAAATGATACCACAAATAAATAACTAAATATAATTACTTATTTATTTGAAATTACTTTATTTATAATATTCAACTAAAATGAATACGATCTGCAATATAATAATTTAATCATTAAGTTCAACATTATTGTTATTTATTTTTAAAAATGTATACATTTTCAGTAAACTAATATCATATAAAAAGTATCATTAATATTTTAAACGTTTATTTAAATTCAAAAATTATTTGATAAACAACTTAAATAAAGAAGGTAGTTTAAAAGTTTAACATTTACTTTTGAATTATTAATGCATTTGTGTATTTTCATAGATATCAAAATGTATTTAATGCATTAATTCTAGTATTTATTAAATATAAATAAAAATGTCTAAAATTATTAATTTGTCTCAACCCATACCTCCTGAACCGCATATAAGAGGTGCTAACAGTCATCTCTATTCAATTGGTTTATCACTATTTCAGCCACAATTCAGTCCTAAAAGACATTTAATGTTTCATCCATTTGTTGTTTTCATTATATTTGTCCAACAATTTATTAAAAGTTTAATAATAATTATTGTTCATTTACTTAACAAACAGTGTTTACAACTATTTTATACAATATTGGGTGATTTCGGGCGTATATTAGGCGTTTCATTGTTTTATAATATAACAGCCTTGATGATAAGTATTTCATGCATTTTATGTCAATTAGTAAATTACTATAACTATAGAAATGGTATAAAACCCACGGATTTGAGAGTATTTTATATGATTTCGGGTTTCATTTCTCCCAAAAGTATTGGTTTGTCTGATAAAGTAATTGTGTATAATTTGTGCAGGCAATACTATTATTTATTAAAATTTATAAACTTTCTAGTATATATAGCCGACTTTGCAGTATTTATATTGTTACTTTATTTGACAACCATAGAAAATATTATTTATCACACAATATTTATCACTATATTATTTACAATTTATTCTCATTATGTATTTACAATTAGTTTTTCCCAAGTTTTATATTATTATATAATTATTTATTATTTAAAATTCAAGATTAAATCAATCAATAATTATATTAATGACTATTTAAAGCATAGACTTAATAGCAAACATGTTATTCGGTTAACAATTGTACAGCAATTAAATAGCATTTATTTAGAAATCAATGAATATAATAATAATTATTGGTCTAAATATTTGTTAATTGTTTGGTTAACTTATGGCATAATTATTAGTTTCTCGGCCTATTTAATATTTTTTAGTTCAACTGATTTAATAAGTCGTTTTACAATAACATTGGGATCTTTATATTTCTCATCAATGCTCGTATTTATCATCAAAATCTCGTCCCAACTCTATATCGAAGCCAATAATACAACCATTTCTATAGTTATAGTAATTTAGTAATTGACATAAAATGCATGAAATACTGATCATCGAGGCTGTTTAATATTTTTTAGTTCAACTGATTTAATAAGTCGTTTTACAATAACATTGGGATCTTTATATTTCTCATCAATTCTCGTATTTATCATCAAAATCTCGTCCCAACTCTATATCGAAGCCAATAATACATACAAACTATTGAATTCTTTGCAATCATCAGGTGTTAAACGAGGTTTTCTAAAGTTTAAGGTACAGTATATTATAGTATTTTATTTTTAAAATGTAAATTATTAATTTTATATTTATTTTAGTTATTGTCATTAATCGAGAGAATAAGTGTGAAAAGGATTGGCTTTTATTGTTGGAAACTATTCATTATAAACCAATTCAAGGGATACGAGGTTTGAAATTATAGATTTGAATATTTTATAAGTTAATAATTTTTATTTTATTGATATAATTTGTTTTATATTTTAGATCGTATCACTCATAGTTATATTAATCTTAAAACTTTAGAAAATTAAAATATTATTTATATTTAACCAAATAATTTTATCAAATGTAGTAACTTATACTAATATACAAATATAGTATGAATTATATTGACTGACATTTAAGTTCTTACACACTTTATTCAGTCATTTGTAGATTTTTGCTACAAATTCAATTTCAATAAAAATAATCTTTTAAATTTCATAATTAAAAATTAAATTTAAAGAGTCAAATAATATTATTTAATATTACATTATAAATTATATTTTGTTTATATTTCCACAATTCTATAGCATATATTCTACAAATATTATTGTCGTAAGTATGTAATTACGTTTTGAAAATAATTTTAGTTTTATTTGATATTTCACAATTTTAATTTTAAATATTTATAATAAATATAAAAATATTTTACTTATTTAATAGTGCTTAAAGTAAAGTTAAAACGTAAACCTCGTATTATAACATATATAA
>CAJPVJ010002234.1:2204-13624 GCA_905397405.1 Oppiella nova
ATCCAAATTTGGATTAGTTTTGTTTCAATTAAGACTATATTAGAGTTGAAAATGTTTTCGCAAATTAACAGTTAAGCCTCAAAAGTTGTTTAAAGCGCACAAATATTGTATATCTTTGCGATGCATTGATTTTGTCAATCAGTTAACTAATAATCTAAAGTTTAAATATTTATTTTTCATGTTTTTATATAAATTATTGATATTTTAAAACTCATGCAACTAAATGGGAATTTTTGGTCGTTATTTCGCTTATATTTTAGTGAATCGTTCAAAAAATATGGATTTACTGTAATTTAATTTATATACAAATGTTTGAATAAACAGATGTATTAATTGAATTGAGTTTAAACCAAACAGAAAACAATTATTTATAGATATTTTTACATGTTTGTAGCGCTTATTATTTAATATATTTTTTAAAAATTCAATCGTTTGTGTATTATAAAATGATAAATTTAACAAAACAACATATTAAAATAATGCTATATTTAATTTGAACGTCACTTTTACTACATTTTTAAAAAGACAAGTACAGTATTTAATACACTCCCATGACATTGTGTTAAACTTTAACAGTTAAAGCGATTAAAAATGCAAAAAAATGATTATAATTTACAGTCCATTTAAAAATTGCTTTACTTGTTAGTTCAAAATGAGTTCAAAACTATACTCACTTTATAATTGCATTCATTTGATTAATATAATATATCCACTTTTATTTAATGAGACATAAATAGCATCGGATGACAATTAAAGATATTTATGTAGTTTTTATCGTAAATAAAGTGACAAATGATTTTATTATATTTTCATTTGTCAAACAATTTCCTAATTTATATTAAATATATCAGAGAAAAGAGTGAAATATTTGATCAAAACTCGTATTTTATTTATTTTGATTATATTTATAGCGCTAGTTATTTTCCATTTTACACTAAATTTAAATATTTTTGATTATTTATTTTAGCTTATTATTTGTGGCAACTATTTTATAATAGTACACTTTAGTTATTATACTAGAATCTAATGGTTAAATATTTATTTAAAATTGTGATTTTATTGAAATAATACTTATAGTATTTATTAGTAACATTATCTCTCTAAATTGAGTGGTACTGTAGACTATTATTTTAGTTTCATTTGAATAAATAAATATACTGAAGATTGGAAAAATTATTATATGATATATAAAATACATGAATTGCATTTATCGACAATTGATATCTATATTTAGGCTTTTATTCCTAGCTTTTTGCGATTAAATCCACAAAACAATAAACTTAACATTTGATAAAATGTACTCAATATTTGTTATTATTTTTATTTCCTACCGTTGATTACAATTTATAAATAAACACTAATTATGGGATATTCACTATGAATACAAAGTAATACTCGTATGATCGCTACAAATCGGACAAATTATTCTGTAATAAGAGATTTACAGAATCTGTAAAATGTATTTTTAGCTTAACTGTAATATACAGGACTAATGTTAGCGATAATGAAGTTGATATCAGTTGAAATTAATAGGAAATTATCGAAATTTAATTTTAGACAATCAGTGATAAGAAATACCGTTATATTAACAAAATTAATGTCTATAATAATCTAGAAAATCATTAAAAGTGATCAAAACGGGATCCAAAGTGTCTTGAATTCACGTGAATGGTGTGGACTCGACTGCAATCTGGGTCTTAAGGAATTCAAGATTGACTAACATTTTGCTCTATAGTTGCTATGCTTTTGCTGACAAAGTCTCGTATAGTAGTGATAATTGAATGCAAACAACCTTTGGATTTATATGAAACTATAATTTAATTTATATTACGTTAAGAAATCTTAATTATCGATAAATTACTTTTTACTCTTTCATAAGACATTATTCTCACTCAAATCAATCATTAATTTATCGCAAACTCTCTTAATTGTCTTAACCACTCATCTTAACCGCAAATACAATCACAGCAATGAAAACAAAGCGAAACTAATTGAAACATAGCTTACATTATGAATTTTTATTAAAGATTTTTTTCCATAAATGTCTAAATGAAAAGTAAACGAATCAAATGGAAAGACCTTTACCTTTGAAACCCAAAACTCTGAGATCTATACGTCTATCGAGCCTTTGATTCATCTATTTGTCGATTGATTGTTAAGTCCGATAATAATTGCAAACTTAAGAATAGTTACTAAAGAGCTCTGAAAATAGTTCACTTGCTTCTGGAGGTATATACATCTTAATGATAATTGATTTGTCGTTACATTACTGTTAGTTTTCAATATCCTTTCAATCTTGAGTTTTAAATACTGTAGAAAGCCTTCAGAAACTGATTTCTTATAGGATTTCTTATAATAATATTATGATATATTAATAGCAATTTATGCCATTTAAGACATGTGTTTAGGAATTATTATATTTATAGTTTTATAATCAAACAAAACAATACAAACAATGCGTTTGCAAAAGTGTTGACGAAATATCTATAATGGCAATAATTATACCCTTTATTTGATTAGAAAGAAAATAAATCACAAAAACTGATTTGTCATTTACGAGCACAATCGCGTTGATAATAGCACTAAAATAAATGTTTTTTGTTTTCCAATGTTTTTCACTTTCAGTTCCCGAACTCTCATTATGAATGCAATCCTAGAAAATGAATTCATGAAGAATTTAGAGGAAGCAAAGATCAAAGAGATAACGGACTGCATGTATCCCACGGAGTACGCGAAGGATCACTTTATCATCAAAGAAGGAGAGGTGGGATCTGTTGTGTATGTCATGGAGGAGGGCAGCGTTGAGGTGAGCAAAGGGGGCAAGTTTTTGTCCAAAATGGGCCCTGGTAAAGTGTTTGGTGAACTCGCTATACTCTACAACTGCACCCGAACTGCTACAGTCAAAGGTATGTCACACTATGTTATTACTCTATTATTAGCCTTTAGTTTTGTAAAGCCTTGTGTTTTAATTATTGTTATAATTACTTATGTTTAGGGTTTTGAAAATTTTCTTTGAAATTGTGTTTTTATTTTTTTTCTCTATTATTTAGTTTTTTAATGACTTTTTAATTCATAACTTAATTATCAGTTTTTGAGCATTTTTTCCTCAAATGTCTCTTTTTATACAAAAGTATCATAACTTGTATTCATTGACAGCTCTCACCGACTGTAAGCTATGGGCGATTGAGAGACAGTGTTTCAAAGCGATTAATGTGAGGACGGGTCTCATCAGGCAGAAGGAGTACATGGATTTCCTGAAGACTGTTCCCACGTTCAGGAAACTGCCCGACGAGACGATCATGAAAATAGTGGATGTGCTCGAAGAGGTATATCTTAAGTTCATTATATCAAGATTTTATCGATAAAGTGATTTAATTAATCAAATGAAATATGTTTATACTTTTAACTGCAGACCACTTACCAAAAGGGAGATTACATCATAAGACAGGGCGGTCGGGGCGACACCTTCTTTATCATAAGCAAAGGAACAGTTAAAGTGACTCTTAAAGAGGTGTTGTCTCAGAGTGCAAATGGCGAGGGAATGGATTACAACGTTCCCGAGAAATTCATCCGAACCCTAAATCGCGGAGAATTCTTCGGTGAACGTGCCCTACAGGGGGACGATATCCGCACGGCTAACATAATCGCAGATTCAGACTCTGGTGTCAGTTGTTTGGTCATCGATAGAGAGTATGAAATATTAATCTTTTTCTATTTTTGTGGCATTTTGTGTGACATGTTATTCAATTGATTACCTTTAGATCATTTAATCATCTGATTAGCAATTTGGATGACATTAAGACTAAACGATATGAGGAAGACGTGATTGAGAGACGGAAGTAAGTGTTTGACAAAACTATTCTCTTTGAATTACTTGTATTTTAAAAACTTATTACTTTTTTAACGCTTCTCTTGAGAAGACTAACTAATTTCGGAGGTATTTCTCATTGAATTTCTTGAACTCATAACATAATATTTCTGTTTAACATTAATGGTTAACATTTGATGTAACAAATTAACTTAAGATTTATGTGATATCTAAATGACTGATTGTGAATGATTTAGACTGAACGAGCAGTTCGCGGGCATTGCATTGATTGATTTGAGAAAAGTAGCCACTCTTGGAGTGGGAGGTTTTGGTCGCGTAGAGTTGGTTACGTTAGCCACCGATCAGACTAAGAGTTTTGCGCTGAAAGTCATGAAAAAGGCTCAGATCGTAGAGACGAGACAACAGCAGCACATCTTAAGTGAAAAGCAAATTATGATGGAATCTAACTGTGATTTCATTGTCAAACTGTACAAAACATTCAAAGGTTTCCAATGATTTGATTTGAATAGCGAGAAAGTGGTCACTGACTCGTGTGTTACTTACTCGACAGATGCCAAATATTTATATATGTTATTGGAGTCCTGTTTGGGGGGCGAGCTGTGGACTATACTCAGAGATCGGGGACATTTCGATGAGACGACGACCCGCTTCTATGTCTCGTGTGTTATCGAAGCGTTTGATTACTTGCACTCACGAAACATCATATACCGCGACCTCAAGCCAGAGAACATGCTTTTGGATCAGTTCGGGTTCGCGAAGCTCACGGATTTCGGATTCGCTAAACGCCTGTTACCGCCCGGCCGTAAGACTTGGACTTTCTGCGGAACGTATGTATTGTCTTAATTGTTAAGTCAATTGCATGTATAGCACAGCATTAAATGATATGAAATATGCATTTAGTCCGGAATACGTGGCGCCAGAAATTATTCTTAACCGCGGACACGACTATTCTGGTAATTGTTGACCAGAAATGATTTTTTTATTACTATTTATAATTTACTTAATATTGTCTCACTTTATAGCTGATTATTGGTCATTAGGAGTGCTTATGTTTGAATTAACCGCGGACACGACTATTCTGGTAATTGTTGACCAGAAATGATTTTTTTATTACTATTTATAATTTACTTAATATTGTTTCACTTTATAGCTGATTATTGGTCATTAGGAGTGCTTATGTTTGAATTGCTTACCGGAACGTATGTATCAGAACTCGTTTGCCATTCAATAGATTTGTTAACAAGTCTTGGTTTTTAGACCTCCGTTCACAGGACCCGATCCCATGAAGACGTATAACATAATACTGAAAGGCATCGACGCCATAGACTTCCCCCGCACGGTGTCCCGCAACTCGACGAACCTCATCAAGAAGTTGTGTCGAGACAACCCCGCGGAGAGACTCGGATACCAAAAGGGAGGCATTGAAGACATCAAAAAACATAAGTATATTTCACTCGATTTGCGCCTTTAATTGAGACAATAAAATGTTTTATTGTGACAACAGATGGTTTGATGGTTTCTATTGGGAAGGTCTCAAAACCCGTACTCTCGTTCCTCCAATAGTGCCACTCGTATGTGCTATCAAAACACAATGCATTGCGTAATGATAACAGAGATTATGATATTTTGTTTGTTATGATTAGATCCGAAGTGCAATAGTCTCAAAACCCGTACTCTCGTTCCTCCAATAGTGCCACTCGTATGTGCTATCAAAACACAATGCATTGCGTAATGATAAGAGATTATGATGTTTTGTTTGTTACGATTAGATCCGAAGTGCAATCGACAACTCAAACTTCGATCAGTACCCGCCCGACACGGATGGCGATCCCTTGGATGATATGACCGGTTGGGACGACGACTTTTAACTCTTTGTTATACTAACGATTAAAATGAGATGTTTTAGGATTTTATTTGAATTATATTGAGTTTTTGAAGATTTATATATATTTTCTTTGTTATAATTGTTAGCAAATTAGAGGCATTTTATTTTAGAAAAGCAATTTATTCATAATAATGTAAATTAATTCATACGAAACGCATAATAAAGTTTAAGTCAACGCCTGTTTTGGAAATGGTTTCGTTTTTTCCAATTTAATGTTTTTTCATTATTTGTGTTTTATATAAGACATGATTACAAATGTAACTGTAGTTTACATGTCTATTACTGGTATTAATAACTGTTTTATCTAATCGATGGACATAATCATGAAATTAATGTGTTTGTTAGAAGTATTTTCACTTTAATTCACTTGAATTTGTTACACAAGTGTTCAGTTTTCCCACAAATTGGTGGAGAACATTGGGTTTGAAATTATACTAAATAACTAAAAGTAAGATACTTTTAAAGATATTTTTGCGTAAATACTAATAATTTATTTTTAATTAATTCTAATATATGCTTAAACTCTAACTTTTGCTTATATTTCCGTTTTACTAAATTATTACCGGTACTACTGTCTTTACTATTGAATAATGTGAATGTAAATTAACTTTTTTGTAAATGATTACCAAACTTGGGTTTCAATACAGTAGTGTTGAGCAAAGATTTGCTAACAATCTGATAAGGATTTTCATTGACCAAAAGTCATTCAAACAGTATATTCATATGACATCCTATTTCAAATTACTATTGATAATCAATTTGCAAACACAAAAGTCTCATTATTAGCATAATTCGAATATGACCTTGCTTATTATTGCAATCTAACAGACAACCCTAACATAGGGCCAATAGTTATGCCTCGATTAGGGTGTGTTTGGAAATAAGTGCTAACTTGATCTCAATATTAAACTTTTTTTACTTAAATAAAAAGTAAATTAAATTGAAAAATTAATTAAAAAGATAAATTGGACTCGAGATGTCTTAATAGCGCCAAATGTGTGGCCGAGTATCCAAAGCGATGTCCGATTAGAGGCATTTTATTTTAGAAAAGCAATTTATTCATAATAATGTAAATTAATTCATACGAAACGCATAATAAAGTTTAAGTCAACGCCTGTTTTGGAAATGGTTTCGTTTTTTCCAATTTAATGTTATTTCATTATTTGTGTTTTATATAAGACATGATTACAAATGTAACTGTAGTTTACATGTCTATTACTGGTATTAATAACTGTTTTATCTAATCGATGGACATAATCATAAAATTAATGTGTTAGAAGTATTTTCACTTTAATTCACTTGAATTTGTTACACAAGTGTTCAGTTTTCCCACAAATCGGTGGAGAACATTGGGTTTGAAATTATACTAAATAACTAAAAGTAAGATACATTTTAAAGATATTTTTTGCATAAATACTAATAATTTATTTTTAATTAATTCTAATATATGCTTAAACTCTAACTTTTGCTTATATTTCCGTTTTACTAAATTATTACCGGTCTTTACTATTGAATAATGTGAATGTAAATTAACTTTTTTCTGTAAATGATTACCAAACTTGGGTTTCAATACAGTAGTGTTGAGCAAAGATTTGCTAACAATCTGATAAGGATTTTCATTGACCAAAAGTCAGTCAAACAGTATATTCATATGACATCCTATTTCAAATTAATATTGATAATCAATTTGCAAACACAGAAGTCTCATTATTAGCATAATTCGAATATGACCTTGCTTATTATTGCAATCTAACAGACAACCCTAACATAGAGCCAATAGTTATGCCTCGATTAGGGTGTGTTTGGAAATAAGTGCTAACTTTATCTCAATATTAAACTTATTTTACTTAAATAAAAAGTAAATTAAATTGAAAAATTAATTAAAGAGATAAATTGGAGAGAGAGAGAGAGAGAGAGAGAGCGAGAGAGAGAAAGAGAGAGAGAGAGAATGGGAAGACTGAATGGTAACGTTATTTGTGACGAAAAGATCATATGATTTGTAAAAATATTTTTCAAAACAATTGACAAAAAGATAAGAAGTTTTGGAAAGCAATGCAAACAATGTGTTGAATATGTCTTGTAATCGGATCCACAGATAATTGTTTGCGATATAAGCGATGGAAGCTTGGGCTTAGTGCTAACCAGTGATAGCGTGGGACCAGCTTTGAGGTGATAGTGATGAACTCGAGTCGAGAGAACGGCGACAAAGGGCTGGACCCGCGAGAAGACGGCTTTCCAGAGGGAACGGATCCGTTGGACAATCAAGTGGCCGGACATCGCTTTGGATACTCGGCCACACATTTGGCGCTATTAAGACATCTCGAGTCCAATGATATCCTGAAACCTATTTGTGATAAACGCAGTGAAAGGGAGTTCCGGTTATACTCGAAGATCTGGGACTCAAACCATGACTTCCATGAAGACATCCAAACGTTGAGACAATTTGTGCCCAAAATGAATGGTGTGTTCGTCGACCACAAGACGGGACGCGAGTACTTGAGGCTCGAAGACATGACGAATGGTATGACGTCGCCATCGATACTGGACGTGAAGATCGGTCCCAAGACTTACGACCCGGAAGCCAATGAACGCAAGATTGCCTCCGAGTCCGGCAAATACCGGTTCGCTGAGCTCTTGGGCTTCAGACTACTCGGGATGAGAGTAAGTGCTATCAATTGGTGATAATAGACCACCATTTGTCACCACTATTATCACCCATACTTTGTCTCACTTTCAAACCCCATTCCTTACAGTATGTGTGCTATTCATGTGATTCATTGAGATAATGATGACATGAATTGCGATAATATTGCAGTGAATGCTTACATCTGTTACTGTTATCAGTTAACCAGTCTTACCGGTACTTAATTGTAGTTTCAATCACTCGATATAGTATTCATTCAATGACTGCATTCAAACATTTATAAATACGGTATTCATTAAAAATAAAATATACCTGAACACTTTAGTTACCCATATTTTGTAGCACCCGATCATGAATACTGAAACAAATATTGATGCATTTAAAATGATGTTAATAGACAGTACGATATCAAACTTGAATTCATTTTATTGAGTAACTTGTCGTAAATATATAGAAATAAACTCTAACAGTAATATTAATAATAATATAAATTTATTCAATAATAGATTTATAAATCAAAAGACAACGAATATATAGTTAAAGACAAAGATTATGGCATTAGTCTAACGCCAGATACTGTGAATGAAGGTTTGTTTTGAAGATCGCAAATGTAATCAAAAATAAAAAGTCTAATGAAAAGTCTGTGTCTCCCTTACGACAGCAATAACACTATTCGTTCAAAACAATAAGGCCTTAATCAGTGAGTTTGGTCACCAAATGCGAGCAATTGGCGAGTGGTTTGAGACCCACAATACGGACAAATGGCAGTTCATATCGAGCTCTTTGCTGTTCGCCTATGACTGCAATCAAAGTAAAGCTTTGGTCAAAATGATAGACTTCGCGCACGTGTTCCCCAATGAGGGCCGGGACGACAACTACTTGTTTGGGTTAAACAAATTGATTACATATTTTGATAACTTATTATAACAACAAATATAGTCTAAAAATTGTTTAAAACATTTTTGTATAAATTGTTTATAAATCAATAGTTGTTTATTATTATTATTAATAAAATGATACGAATTTTTAGTCGTGTTTCAGCCATTTATCCAAATCTAGACTCGAGTCGTACGGAAACACAAACTTCTTAACAGCTGTCGAGTCCTCGGAAGCGGTCATTGTTTTGTTGAATATCTCCACGAAATCGTGGTCTTCGTTGAGATGCAGTTTGTCGAAGACGTCCACCACTTCTGGTTCGCTATCGACTGAAAGACATTCGGCGCGATTGTTCACTAAATCCAGGCATTGGGTCAACGAATCGGCGAATCTGATGGGCAGCTCTTGGATGGCTTTCCTCATGTCTGACATCTCTTCTCGCATTTGTCTCAATTGGTTCAATACGTTTGTCTCAAACGTTTGGTTACTTCTTTGCATTGTCTCCAAGCGATCCATAATTAGCTGTAATTCAGGTTTGCTTTCATTGCAAACGAAACCACACTTTCTGTCAAAAGTGTTGGACTTCGAGGAAGGGGTCGAAGACGACGAACACTGACCTGAAATGGCATTCAATTAGACGTCTATAACATATACAACGAGTGTTGCGATCATACCGGAGGACTCAGTGGCCAATGATATCGATTGCGGCCGAAAATCCGATGTAAACGGCAATGGATTACAAGAGACACCACTCATGGGATTGAACTGATAGGAGGGGACAGGGGTTGGGTTAGCCATCCCTTTGCGGCCGACGTACGGGTAGTTAGTAATGGGCGCCGACGTGTTGGTGGTGTCGATGACCATCGCTGGCGGATAAGTGGGTTGTTTGGGATAAAAGCAATGACTAGACGTATTGGTGGCGCTATTCCTCTGGAAGTCCTGAGTCACGCCATGCGAGCCGTACAGAGAGTTTGCGTACATTTCTGGAGGTATTATCAAATGATTTGTCATTCAAATGAAGATTACGTGTAATGAAAGGGTTTCACGAGTTTTGAGTCCAATATTTACCTCAAAATTGTGTCAAATATTTTCGCTTCAATCACACAAACGTTTCAATGAATTATAAAACTATTAAATTGTGTTCAAATAAGAAATATATACAAAATGTTTACTAAAATGTCTAAACTATTAGTTTAAATACAATTAAAATGTCAATTAAAGACAATACTGTGAATGAGACACAAGTGTTGTCTCTTTAAGTCCCTTTAAATCCCTTTAAATGTAATGTGTTTTTAATCTCAAGTTTTGAGCGTTCAATACATATGTAAATATAGCCCACAAATAATGTCACCCTTTGTGCATAGGTTTGAGTGTTTTGCTCAATAAAGTTGTATTGAATTGAATTGAATGCAAACTTAAGGGATCTGTAAATATGCGTCAATTGTATCGTTATTTATACGGAAAATGATATATTTTAAGGTCAAATACAGTCACGTAAACCAATGTTTGCAAAACAATTGAATACACAGATAGCGCTCACTGTTTGTCATAAGACTGGAAACACCTGGGTCTATTATTCTGCATTCTTGTGCATTATTCTGCACTATTATACTGTGTTAAGTTAAATTAACACTGCTCACTTCCTCGTTGATTCTTTAGCTTAAGTTATAATCAAGTATTTAAATTAATTACATTTAAATATAGATCCTAATACTGGATACAGATTGAATTAAATGGAAAATAAATTGCTTAATAAATGATATGATTGCTTCAATGTTCCCTTTTAGTATGATTATAACTTATTAATATAAGTATGTGCTAATTACTTATTAAGTAATTGTTTATAAGTATTAATACACAGAATAATATATTGAATTATGTAATCTTTGCTGAATATGTGTTTATTAAATATTTTGTAATTTATTTTCTATTAATTAATCTTGATTTTAATTATTAAATTCCTTGTGTAATAATTGATGTTAATTTTTAAAGTTTGTTAAACAAAAATATTGATAGAACTACAACTACATAATAAAAATAATTATTTGTAAATAAGCACAATATCAATATTTACTATACGAATAGTCTGAACCTAATATTCATAAAGTTAGATGACTTCCCAGAAACAGACTTTAAATAAAACAAAAATCCTTTCCTTTTAAGAATCTGTAGTCAAAACAAAATGA
>CAJPVJ010002235.1:0-13621 GCA_905397405.1 Oppiella nova
GGAAACTGCGTCACCTATGACGAAGAGTACACCCGGGAAAACCTATACTCTCTGCCTCCGATCTACCTGTGCGTCGCCCTTAACAACAGCGCTATACTCCGGGAGCTCGTCAAATACGGCGCCGCCGTTAATGTTGTGGACAGGCATGCGGTGACACCGATGCACCTGTGCCTCTGTCAGGAGCACATATCCCGCTCGTGCCTACAGGTGCTCGTCGAGAGTGGCGCCAAATTGTACACCAAAAACAGCCAAATGGTTGCGCCCTTTCAGTTAGTGTCGGACGACGTCAGCCCTAATCTACTGGTGCTCCAGAAGTCTATTGTGGACAACATGTTCGCCCAAATCGTACCCAAACAAAGTGCACCCGTAGGTCATAAAAAGGCTGCGCACACCGGTAGCGGTAGTGGACAGCCGTCGAGTAGTAATAATTTGTATCAAATGTTTAACACGAACTCCGCTAATACCAGCCCTATCGTGACTACAGGCCCGCCCGGTGCTAGCGGTGGGGGTCGGGGCTATGGTATGGGACAGGATCTGGAGGTTAGCTCATCGGTGACCTCCAGTGCCGGCGAGGGTCTGAACGTCCAGTCCTTCGCCAAAACGGCCGACAAAGTCATGTCGGATGTGAAGGCAAACCTCAAACGAAAACTCCAGTCAAAGACTAGTGTTGTGATGACCAGTAGTAGCAGCGGTGGTGCCGGTGCTGCCGGACCACCCGGTGCTAAAGCAACCGGTGCTAAGGATGTGTACATTTGTTTGGATAATGTTTCCGTGAAATCCATGGATAATCCCAACTCTAACTCAAATAATGATGACTCCATTCAATCGGATTTATACTCCACTGTGAATACGACGGGTGGGGGTTATGGTGGGGGAGGGGGTGTCAGTGCGTACGGAAAAATGAGTGCCGCCTGTGATAGTATCGCACCGTCTGTTTATCAGCTCCAACACCAATTTGACGAGCAAAATGCGGTCAGTTTTTGAATTTATGTTTTTAATTATATGTTTAAATATTTATGTCAATATTTTCGTATTAAATTTAGTTTTATTAATATGGGCTAAAATGATTTATCAATTAATAAAATGTTTAAAATATGAATCTTGTTTTAATTAAAACATTTTAAAAGGCGGTTCTCGGCGCCAATATCAACTCAAATGTTATCCCATTGCCTAGTTTAATCAATTAATGTTTTAATAATACAGTTTGTTTTTAGTTTATGAGTTTTGTTAATTATTTGAGTTAGTATAGTGCAGTAAGTTTTAAAAGTAGATAGAAAGTAGTAATGCAATAACTTATTGCTAATAAGTATTACTATTTGTAATAAATTGTAATACGTGGAACTGGCTGGTATAGTGTATAATAATTGGGATTATTATTACTATAATGAATTGATTTTTTCAATTTATAATTAATTGTTATGAAGATAATCAGGTTTACAAATTCATTCAAAAATTAGTACTTTGTTTTAATTAAAACATTGTAATAATTATACAATACTAATTGGTATTTTTGATTAATAATTAATAAAAAATAAAATTTATAGTTTGATATTTCCGTAATAAATTTAATAATATTAAATCACTCAAAGTTAATCAAAGGTATAAAACATCCAGTATATTTTAAATATTTTCAAATCAAAAATATAAACATGCTTTATATTTAAAAATACAGTTTCCAATTAGTTTTATGGCCTATTTGTAATTATATTAGGCATGATCTACAAAGTACGTACGCACGCCTAGGGGGAGGGAGTCATGCGAAAGCGTATGTCCCCATATTAAACTCCTATGTACGATAGGCGTATAGGGGGAAGGGGTCAATCTTTGACCAAAATTTTGCATACGTACTTTGTGGATGACGGCTTACAACTATATTACCAATATTCATATATTAATAATATTTTAAGTATTTTATTAATTTATTATTTAACAAGTTTTCTTAAACATTAATCAATTTGACATTATTAATGAATAAAATTAAATATTAGATTAATATTATATTCTGGTAATTAATAATCTATAATACATTGATGAAATTTATGAACTAATATTACGAACAAATTAATGTATAATTAAATAATTAACAAAAGATTTTTGTATAAACAATTTAAAAATAAATATTGGATTTAATATACCATAATATCTTAAATAATATCCTATTGAATATTTAATATAATTAATTTTTAAAAATTACAGTTTCATTACACTAAAAGGATTTCCTATTAGATTTTCAGCTAGGTTAATTTATTTAATAAAATAATAGATCCTAAAATTCAACCTTTCACTTTGGGACCATTATTTTATACTATTATCAAATCAAATAGTTAATTGAAAATATTATTATAAACTACAGTTTACCATAATGCTCATATAATATAAATTACCACACAATATTAAGTAATTGATTTAATGTATTTTGAATGCTCGCACTAATGAATGACACTAAACAGCAATTATGATAATAAATGACTATTAAATCACCATGATAGTCATCGGCAATAGCCATGAGAATTAAGTGCAAATTAATGAACAATTCGTGTCATGTGTATCACGTCTACAACAAAAGTAAACTCTAATAACAGACTTATATTTAGTCTCAAAGACTTCAATTGAAAACAAGACTAATGTGTTCACAGGTCTCACCAAAAGGGAAAGTCGTTTTGAGAGCACATGTATGTTACGCGCCATATATTTACGTATAAACGGCTAAATGTCTATTAATTAGTCGTTGAATATAACCTTAAAGTAGATATAAAAACAAATAAAATCAATTAAAAGTGACTATTTTTACCAAATTAGGCGTTAAATATATCTTAATTAGAGTGGTACTTGAATACCGGTGCCATACATATACAGCACCGGTATTCAACCTGACATACCTGTGCCTCGTGTATAATTCAATACAAATAACACACAAAATATATAATTAATAAAAACATACAGAAAGGGATATATAATTATGAATAATATCTCAAAACGATAAACCATTATTGAAAAATTCTTTATAAGAATATTCTGTGCAAAGAATATTTTGTAAAGAATAATAAGTCACTAATACTTATGTTCCGGGTATATTACTTAACACTATCATTACAAATGTATGCTTCATATACCGTATATTTACTTATAATGTGTGTGTGAATACAAAAGGTTGTTGTTATGATAAATGTGTTTTAAATAACAATTTATCACTCGCTTAACATACAAATAAGTATTTTCATTACAATAGAAATATTACCAAAAAATGTAAAATAAATGATGAGTTTTTTGTCACAATTTAATGTGTGTATAATAACTCTCTCTCTCTCTCTCTCTCTCTCTCTCTAACAGAATATTCTTTAAAGAATAGAATATTCTTGTGTTTAAACCTCTAAATGACAACAAAATCGAGAATAAAATATAAAGTAAAAAGAATTGTTCAGAAAATGCATTCAATTTGTCTTCATTTAATACATGAAAAACTCATTTATTTCTCTTATATTCACCTCTTTTTATGTTCATTACGTTTCTCTTGCAATCATTTTATTGTCATTTTCTGGTTTCTCATCCTATATTACAATAATAACTAAATAGACTAAATAATTGCAAATTATATTTTAAACACAATTCATAAATAATAATTTTAATATTTTTAATTATTTAACAAACCATTAATTATAGGAAAATATAAAATATTATTTAAATGAGATTAACATAGTCCATGTAAACAATATGAACAATCTGCTGCATATTTTAAAATATCATAGTAAATAAATTACAGTTTACTCGATGGTAATTTTAAGCATTTTCATACCTGGCCACAAATTAAAAAGATAATATACCATGTTAATATTTAAACGTGTTAATGTTTGATACAAAATTATGGGTGATGAGATGACTTCCCATTTTGTAAACTAGTCTTTATTTTTAAAATAAAATAAAAACAAAAACCATATAAATTACAGTTTGCTTGACACTGATATTAAGTAATTTATTTCAAAACTAGTGTTTTAAAAATATGTGCCGAATATAAACTACAAATTATAACAAAATTTACGATAAATTCTGCGAAACATTGTCTAAAATTTGAAATAAAATTTATTTTGAAGCAAAATGTGTAATACTTTATATTAGAGACCATTTTAGCTAATGTTTTGAATTTAAAACATAACAATAAATCAAATGACACAAACTCTTAACCTAATAAATATAAAAACTAACAAAAATATATTTAAAAATAAATACTAGATTCTTGTGCCTAGAATATCACAAAATAAATATTTTGAAAATTAATTAATAATTTTTAAGCTTGTTAAAGTTATATGCGAACTAATATTTATTAATAGTTTTATACTAAATAAATTTTAACTTAATAACTTATAATATAAGTAACATTAAAAGTCGAGCAATCCTATAAAGCATTTAAAAATAAAATAATTTATAATATTTTAGAAATTATATGAAAATAATTATTACAGTTACTATCAAATGTTATATTAATATTTATGCAAAGTATTGATTCACAAGATTGTAATTTAATAACTCATTCATTATACATTATAAAACTATGAAACATAAACTAGATAACTCGATAAATTATGAATTATACTTTATATAATTGAATTTTTAAAATCTTGATCAAAATATGATGTAATCAATTTTTATTTTCAGGTATAATGAGTTAATAAATGTTTGTAATACTGAAAAAATTAGTTAAATCTCTATACAGTTTATATAAAATTATCATATAATTATATCTTTAACTAGATTTAATAGTAAATAATGCGACTCGTAATTAATTAAAATATATTTAAGTAAAATTTGGATAATTTTTATAATTTATTTTAAATATGTAAATATGAATACTAAACACAGAATATTCTGTAATTTTAAATATTATTTAGGCCTTTAAATAATAGCTTATTATATAACTGAGAGAGAGAGAGAGAGAGAGAGTCATATAATTTTAAAAAATAATTTATGATTTTAGGCTTAAAAAGTCATTTGTGTTTTCAGAGGCTTTTTCTATCAAAACTTTTATTACTCACTAAATAGTGTATAAAAAGTCTATTATTTCTGAATATTTATTGCTTTATGCCTTTCATGTGATGTGTTTTGAATTTAAATTACAATTTATATCACAACCAAAACTTCAAAACTATTTTTTGCACAAAATCTCCAGAATTTAGTGTTTGAACTAAAATAAGTACAAAACATTTAAACAAATCTAATCTCATTTAAAATAATTATTTTTAAAATAAATATGCAAATAAATGTTTATTCAATAATTATATTTCATTCATATAATAATTCTATAGTTATATTAAACTACAAAGGTTATCTAAAATGTTACTTCTATTTGTGAAATATATTTATCGGTTATTTCGCACATTTCTTGTGAAATATTTTTATCTCAAATCATTTTTAAGCTTAAAGTAAATACTTTTCACACAAAAATAAAACGTGAAAACACTTTCTAAAACTGACAGCTAATATCACACCATGACCTCAAAAATACTACTGTCCACAGCACTAGTATGTGTCGACTATTATATAACTATTGATTTTAACTAATATCATAAACACTAGCCATAAGGTTATGGTCACTGAAAAATATAACTAGCACACAAAATTTTCATTGATATTATATTACATTAGTATTTAACATGGAATTCCCCTAACTATAGGTTAACTAGATTTATATGAATTACAGTGTAAATATCTAGCAAACAAATATATCAATATAATATTAGTGAATCGCACCAGTGCACTTTTTCATTTGCACCGATAGCCATATCACTTGACAGTACCGGTGCCCTTTCATTATAACTATACAATCGATTTCCACTTTTTCTCATATGTTTTGCGAAATAATCATTTATCCCATAATATCAGAATCGAAAGCCATGTAAAGTCAATAGTCTGTCATCATTTAGTAATTATTGTATAAAGGTCATTTAAGTTATCGGTATTAAATATACCTTATTAGATAAATTACATTTTAACCTTTTAATATTTAATTTAAATTCATTATAATTTTCCCCAATTAATGTGAATTATTTGGACAACGTAACATTAAATAAATATAATAATTATTTTTATAGCTTTAATCATAAAGAATATTATTATTGTAATATGAAATTTCACCAGCTTACAATCTTAGCATCTGTTTATACAAAAATATTGCAAATATTTTAACAAAAGATAATTTTAGCACATTAGCTTTTAAACTGTATTTAATTAATTTATTTGGCGTTTAATATACAATATTAAATGAAATACTAATTTTTGGTATATATGGGACATGTCTTATAATTTTTATAAAAATTTAAACATCATTATTTTGTTGCAATGACGATAAACTAATCTAGACAACTAATTTAATTTAAATATAATATACCTAGGTAACCTATTTAAAAGTTTCAATATGAATAATAATATGCTGTATAAGATTGTGTTTAAAATATACATTTATTTACATTTAAAATTAGGCTTATATAATAAATAAAAATCAGCATCTTTTACAATTTATAATTTACAAGAATGAATTATTTAACTAATTTTATTATTGATACAATTATAAGTTAGTTAATGAGTGAAATTGTGTGTATGTTTGTGTGTGGGCGAGAGTGAGTAAGTGAGTGAGTGAGAGAGAGAGAGAGAGAGAGAGAGAGAGAGACTAATAAATAAATTATAACCAGGATTTTGACATAAAATGATCACAAATGCAAACATTTGGCATTAAATCCCAAATGGATTTCTGAAAGATTTTCCGTTGAAATACACGTTGAACTCAAATACATATCAATTTATATACAGAATATTCTGTGTGTATACTAAACATCTCTATATATTTAATGAGTTTTTATTTACTTTACATTTTATAGTATAATTTATTGTATCAAAAAACTGTAAATAAATATTTAGTAATAATTTAATTGGTAATAAGATTACCATGTTTATTTCATTGGTAATAGTTTGAGTGACGGTTATAATTTAATTTTAAAACTTTACACTTATATTTTTAATATAAAATTATAATCACACTTCCGGGCACCTGTATCCAGACATACACTCAAACTCTAATAAACCTACACTGTTTATTGAAAATCAAATGATTAATCACTTGTATAGACAATGAATTTTATATTAAATATTTACATTTAATTGAATGCTATGTTTGAGTGTGTGTTCAAAGTAATGGCACAAAGTTTTTATTGTAAACACAGTTTGTGTGAATAATAATAAATATTGAGTGAAACTGTGTTCAATAAACGGCTCATTAATGTAAACACATTTAAATTTGTCGTTCAACTCAATAAAACAATTGTGTAAATTAAGTAAACATTTATTTGAGACATACGAGTGTTTAATATGCGATTATTATTATTATTATTACAGGGCTCTAAAGGGTACATAATATTTATATTTGAATGTTCCTGGTCATTGTAATAACTTTAATTTTTTCATTGTTGTGTAATATTATAATAGTAGTGTTAAATAATTTTAAATAATTACAATAAGGCTTATTTGACGTTTGGTTTAATATTGGTATTAATAATAGAACTATTTGGGAATCTTTTACCCTGAATTAGTAAACCTAGATACATGGTGTGTAATTATATAAATATCTTAAAACTTATTACAGTCATTACAATAATATTATATTTTTATATTATTAAGAGAAATGACATTAAATGACACTCTGAAATTTTCAAAGTGAAAACCAATAAAATTGAAAAATTAATATAATAAACATTGTTAAAAATAAATATTGCAATTAATACAAATGGTGCACTTTATGCAGAAATTTTAAAATTTTGCATAGCAAACTGTATTTATAAGCTAATCAATGCTTTCGATAACTAATAAACACTGAGTGTTAGTATTGAAAGCTTTGATTAGGTTATAAATACAGTTTGCTGTGCAAAATAAATATCCCTCTTCTGCATATAGTGCACCAAATATATCATTACTTTACTTTGACTCTGATTTCACTTCACTTTCACTCCAATAAATAAATAGTAAAGAATAAATCTTATATTAAAAATTAATAGTACTATTGTATACAGTTCTTACATAAATTGTCATTTTCAATTTAAAAATTAATATTTTAAATTTTGTAAAAACTGTAATAAAATTTTTACTATTTATTAAATTATTCACATTTTGTGAAGTATTTATTCATTGGGTTAGCTTTTCCGGAACTATGATAAAACTTTTCCAAATTGTGCATTTTATGTTGGGAAGGTATATTTATTTTGCAATTAGCATATCTTAATCAATGCTTTCAATAATACCACAAGCAGTTTATTACTTTCAAAAATAATTAATACAAATAAAATTAGTAAATTATATTTATATATCATAATTTATTTATATAAAACCTAATAACTTTTAAAAGTAAGCCATAACCTAAACTTTAAATCCTTAATCACAGGGCTCGCCGGTGACTATACCCCACCAAACACGTGACCACTCCATAACCTCCCGGTTCCTGAGGCGTAAAAGTGTGGACGACCCGCACGCCACCTCTGGGAACACCTTTTCGTTCAGCAAAATCGGGAAATCCATTAATAATAAACTCCACAACAATCTCATCAAAAACAATTTCGGTATTTATCACATTTATTCATGCTCATATTTTATTCATAACCATAATAATCCTGGCTCATTAATTAATTCATAAGCGTTTATGCAATTATTTTAATTATCACTAATACTACAATCATACTAATAAGTCATTTATATAAATATGTATGTGGGTGTATTATGTTTGTGTGTGTATGTATGAATGAGCATGCTAATTTAATTAATTAAATCCGGTCGCAATGCTAAACACACAGTGAGTGTAGTATTCATTACAAACTACTTTTTTCGATTAATATTCAGTGACTTTGTGTATGTATTCATGAATATTCTGTGAGTGAATATTCTTACGCAGAATATTCCGTGTGTTTGCTTTCAGACACATACACACAATGTTTTACATCAGAAATTAGTCATTAATTTATGTGTTTCTTAAGAGCAAACATTTAATTAAGGCTGTCATTGATTTATATAAATATTTCATCCATGTCTATTTTTTTGGTTCACAATATGTGCGCTAATTGTGACAAAAATATATAAATTATGTCGAATTGGGATCAAACATATTAATCATTTATAATAAATACTGTTTGATACACTTGCGATGATAAATGATTAGCCAGCACACATTATACTGTGGTTGAGTCTAGTATTAAGGTCGCAACACTTTATTTATTTACTAATTTTATTGATGAGCAAGGTGATAGGAATAATGTGTTAGTTGGCCACAAAACTATTTTTAATTTAAACATTAAACTTTATAACATTCTTAAGAATATTAAAATGCATTTTTCATTACAACTGTCAATATAATCAACGAATTATATTAATTTATACAATTAATTATGAATTAATATACTTGGTATATTGTTCATTACCCACCAAACATTGTAAACAGTGTAAATATTATTTTACTATAAGCAAAGTCCAAATTTTATTAACAGAGAGAATACACAAAGAATATTAACAAATTTTATTTATGGACCTTTGTAAATTTTAAATTTTAAAAATAAATTAATAGATTCTTGAGCCATTATAATTTTAATATTTAAGCAGGTATAATTTCTTAAATCTGAATGCTTTATTAAAACATTATTGCACTATTTTAAACTAACCAAAATTACAAATCTCCAGTGCTATTATGTCCCATAATATTATTTTCTATATATTGTTTTGTAAATAAAAATTCACAACAAAATCATTATAGTTTTTAACTTAAAAGCATAATATTTTTAATTGTTTACTAGAAATTCTACTTATTAATCAGCTAGTCAATTTAATTGTTTATAAGAGAAGTCACATTTCATAATCATATTTATTTGAAAACAATTTATTACTCATTGCTAGTATTTTTTACATTTATTTATTACAGTAAACATTTTATTTTACATAAAAACTATTACATTTCATATATCATTTAAAATCATATTTATTTAAAAATAAATTTTAATCAGTGTCTGTGCAATAAAAAATAACAAATTAACCCTGATATTTGCTGGTAAACTGTTGCACCCAAAACGTAGTCCTATCCAAATACGAAGTCTGAGCTGCCGTTCCGGTCTTACCATAAGCGCCACTAAATGTCATATAGCCATACCCTGATGGTGGTGTGGAAGTAGCAGGCTCAATTATACTGCCCTCGTGCCACTCATTAAAACTAGTGATCGACACATAACCGGACAGTGAGCTCGAGTTCAGGACAAACCCCCAGTTAGTATCATAGAAAGCGCCGTTAGCTCTATCATAGATCGTGGCCACACTCGTAGGGACAGCCTTTCTATCATAATATCCGGGTCCTATGGACGGGGACCATACCAGTCCCTTAGACTTGGCAAAGTTGGCGAACCCGTTCCAGTCGCGGGTATTATTGGGGTTATTGCCGACCGCGTAGTTATAAAAGCCCGAGAAATAAGGCTGAACTTTGGACTCGTCGGTCGTTTGGGTCAGTAGTATATAACTGGAGGCCAGGCTCTGGACGGGCGACCAGTCGGTGTAGGGGCTGACCGCCAGCGTATCGTATATGTAGAAAACAGGTCTATTACCACGGGTTGAGTCCCGGAAATAGGCACCACTTGAACCGTATTTGCTGTTAATATAATTAACATCCGATACCACGGACTGAGGGGTACGTCCCCCGTAGGGCTCGATATGAAAGGCCACTTTAATACCGGCGCTATTGGCTGCTGCGAGTATAGCCGGCACGCGTTGATCCTCGTAGGATCCCTGTCCCCACCAACTCGTGACTATAACACCGGCACCGGTACCCGCGATCCATGACATGTGTTGGCTCAATACGCTTGAACTACCGGAGTCGTAGGCGCCCAACACGGGGTAGTAGTTTGAGGTGATATTGTTAGGCGGGGTAATGCCGTTCCCATTCCAGTGGACCCACTGTCCATTGCCAGAGCCGGTAGGCGTCCCATACCAGGGGTAGTAAAAGAGGTGGACATTAGTGTTGAGTCCATACGACAGACCAATGAATGCCAATAATAGCAGTGTTTTCATTGAAAACATTTTTTGCTATTTTTTGTATTCAAAAGCAATACTTTTTTCATACAATACTCGTATGAATCGCAAAACCAATGCTTTTGTGAATTAAATTGTTTTTTTGCAAAACCTTTTGTTTAAATACTATTTGCGTGAACCATAGAAACACATGTTGTTTCAAATGTCAATAGTTTATGAGCTAATTAATTATGTTTATTAACTGATGCATGGTAACAGTCAGTGAGCAAGGTAATTGAAAAAAATACAATTTACAATTGAATAACAAAAGTATTTTCTGATCAAATAAATAAATTATTTTAACAAAAAATATTTATTATTTACTAGTTTTTAATTACTTTTTATACCAAAACATATAAAATATTTTCAAAAAAATACAATAATAATTTATATTTTCACCTAGTAACCAAACCAATTAATTCAAAACACTTTATAAAAGCGTGATATTCATGATTAATTACCTTGCACTAAATAATTAATAGTTTTGCGATTGCAAACCTAGGTACATTTTTAATTAAGGACATATTGCTATTTCCCAAATGGTTTAGTTATTTCTGATTAATATAGTATTTTCAGTACATGGTTATTAAAATTATTAATTATTTTGTTTATATTATCAAGATAATGTGGTGTTGCACAACTCATAACATATAGAAATTAATGTCTATTAGTATTGAAATAACTATTAAATCAAACTGTAAAAATTATAATATTTTATATCGTGCTATACGATTTTTAAAAACAACTTTTATTTTGGGATTATAACAAAAATGGATGAATTTAGTTTATTGAGAATATTCATATCAAGATGATTTTTAGTTTTCAAGTCGTGTTCATTATAGAAATGTAATCTTGTGATCTTTCATCTTAATTAACAATTTTTATTCAGTGACCTCTGTGTCAGAGGTTATGATTAAAAAACACTTACCGAGGTCACACTGTACATATAAAAAATCTAACATATTAACGGCGGGTCTGGAAAATGTTTGGCGGGTTTGGCGGATCTGGCAATTAAGACAGTGCCTGATTAAATATTTAATTATACTTTAAATTCAATAATAACTTACTGAACTAGTTTAATTTTGTTTAAAACTGTAACAACATTTTTGTTAGAATCAAATGAAATAAAATAAATTACAGTTAGAACACTAGAATATTTTATAAGACTTTATTGTAAGACAGTATACAATATATTTAATATCTACAGTTAAAGTACTTTCAAAATAATTGATTACTTTCTAAATTTCATTAAAATATACAGTATATATAATTTTACAATGACAATTAACGCTGATATGTTTTGTGTGCTAATAAACAAATATATTACAAACATACACTTACAAGTTAATAATATTTACTAAATTACTAAAATTATAAATTTCAAACGTTTTCAAACTTACCAATATTTATCTTTTAACACATTGATAAAATTAAGCTTATATAAATTAAATTTGTACAGTTTTAATTAATATAAAATATTAGTTAACTGACATACAACTAAAAAATAAATGTACTCACAAGTCAGTATACATCAGACCTGGAGAAATGGAGTTGGTTTTCCTGGTACGGCTATTCGGAAAAAATGGTTTTTGGTCAAAGGGCAAAATTACAATTTAAATCAATTTAATATGATTCAAGTATTTAATCAATGAATTTAAAAAGATTTTAATGCAATATCAATGAAAAAACAACAACAAACTTTGAAATATTAGTTTTAATAAAACATTAAATTAATTTACTAACGTCCCAGTCAAATACAATGTTTAAAAAGTTGTAATTTGTATTTAACCTAATGTAAAGCTATTTCCATTATTAAGTTTGTTTTACCAGTGCTATTTTTATGTTTACAAGTAAGTTATAAAATATAATATTCTCTTTATTGGTCCCTCCCGAAATTTTATTTTTAATTCATTGATTAGATTTGCAAAACATCAAAATAAATGTTTACAGTTTTGATTTAAATTAAAAATATTATTTATTTAATATATCATTTCATATATCATTAACCACAATACAAATATCATAAAAAATATGCAACAAATTAACCCTGATACAAATTTGTCAATTTATCCACAAAATACTTAGTTCTCTCCAAATAGGCCGTCTGTGCCGCCCCTCCAGTCTTACCATAGGCTCCACTGAAAGTCAGATAATCAATACCGGCCGGTGGGGTAGAAGTAGCAGGCTCAATTACTGACCCCTCGTGCCACTCATTAAAACTTGTGACCGACACATAACCGTAGATTGACTTTGAGTTTAACACGGAGTTCCAGTCCTCATCGTAGAAAGCACCATTATCCCGATTAAATATAGTAGCCTTACTCGTGGGCACAGCTTTTCTGTCTATATATCCGGGTCCTATGGATGGAGACCATACCAGTCCCTTGGACTTGGCCCACGAGGCCATCCCCTCAAAGTCTTTGGTCTTATTGGGTCCGATCGCGTAGTTATATAACCCCATGAAGTAGGGCTCGACTTTGGACTGATCCGTGCATTGAGTCAGTAATATATTACTACTTTTTAGGCTTTCCACGGCTAACCACTTGGT
>CAJPVJ010002236.1:0-13620 GCA_905397405.1 Oppiella nova
TCCAGAGGTTTATGGCGTTGACTCATATGAACCGTTCGTTTGCCACACAATGTCTCGAAGAAAACGGCTTTAATATCGATAAGGCGTTTGAAGTCTATATGGGCCTTAAGGCCCAGAATGCCATTCCTAGCGAAGCCTTTGTTCATTAACACCCAAAAGTTGTGACCATTTTTTAAAAGTAAAATCATCATTGTATTTTTCAGTACATTGTCTGTGCTTTAAGTTAAAGCAAAACTTATTTTTTGTTTATTCATCCGATGTTTTGAATCGTAAACTCAAACACTGTTTTTTGAATTGATTGCAATGTTTTTAAACTGACTTTATATTTGGACCCAATGTTCAAAACATTTTCGAAATGTGTTTAAAATTAATTTAAATATTTTAATTATTAATTTCAATTAAATATAAAATGTATAAATAAAATTATTTCATTTAAATTGTAGACATTATTTGCCATTATTTGGACATTAGTTACCAATAAAACATTCATTTGTGTCTCACATACGGTTAAAGTAAGCTATGTAATTTTTAGGTCATTCCCACTACTGTATTAGTCTCAATCGTTTTGGTCTATACGTTATGAACAGCGACTTCATTGTCTTCTCGTGGTTCTTGTCTTTTGTCACTCCATTAGTCTTAACAATAAACGCAATGAGTGTTAAAAATCGCAACAAAATTATCTCAACGATTAGGATCTGAAGGTTTTGATAGAAAGTGTTGTCATTGATATCAAAGAAGTAGAGCGGAGACGAGAACTCTCTGTCAGTGCAGACATAGCAATGAGTGTTAAAAATCGCAACAAAATTATCTCAACGATTAGGATCTGAAGGTTTTGATAGAAAGTGTTGTCATTGATATCAAAGAAGTAGAGCGGAGACGAGAACTCTCTGTCAGTGCAGACATCGAAACCATAGATCCAGACGACGGTCGACTCAAACGCCAATTTCATGACCGATAAATTGCTCACTAATTGCAGTGAATAGTGAAGATTAAGTAGAGCGGAGACGAGAACTCTCTGTCAGTGCAGACATCGAAACCATAGATCCAGACGACGGTCGACTCAAACGCCAATTTCATGACCGATAAATTGCTCACTAATTGCAGTGAATAGTGAAGATTCTTCGTGAATATAAAAAAGTTTGAGAACAGGAGTTGAGCCACAAAGCAATAACAGGCTATGAGTGCGGCCAGAGTTGGAGTACCGCTGAATAGGACGGCTATTAGGTGTCCCGTACTTTGTAATACTATTGACACGATGGTCAATATGACTACCAGTGGTAATAACTGATCGTTATTATAGGCTTCGGTCAAATAGGCGTAAATTGTGACAATGATAAGTGTCGGGGCTAAATCAGCCAATGTCTTAGTCCAATAATAAGTACCGGTGCTGTACCAGCCTATCAATTAGACAAACAGTTACATGAAATACTTGATAGAGAGACCATTTAACATACAAACCATTTCTCTGTTCATTAAGAAATGTCTTTAATTCAAGTATGAACTTAAGTGTTGACAAAACTATTTCAAACAAACTAAAGAAAATGAAAATCAGTAAATGATAGATAATATTCTGTGTCTGAAGTCTCTCCTCCTCCAGTTTGGCATCAGTTTTGTTGCACTGATTGGCGAAGTCATCGTCAAAACTGATACAACCGTTCCCTTCAATCATTTGCGGCATTTGATTGAGTTTCAAACAAACGGCGATGAATGTGACGAATGCTAACTCTACTAACAGAATCTTCCAATAGAAACGACTGATGTATAGCCAGGTCCTCGACACGAGTGTGCGGAAGTCAATGAAATTAAATCGTTTGCTAATCTTATTAATTCCTTTGGGATAGTAATTGGTCTCATCCTTACAGCGCACAGCGATTGTCTCTTTCTGTTGACTCGTTTTGTCCAAAAGTCTCATCACTTGTTCGTCACATAAATAGTCATTTGAAGACAATTTTATGATAACTTCGATCGCAACTTGATATTCATTGACAGTAATACCACATCCATTCAGATGCGTTTCCAGATCCTGAGGTCGACCAGAATATACACATTTGCCTCCTTTGCATAACACATACAACTTGTCAAAGAGCACCAGTATATCAGAGTTTGGCTGATGTATGGACGTTACAATCGCTATGTTGTGCTTTCGGCTTATATACTTCAAACATTCAATGACCTGTAATCACACAAACAATATTTAATTCATATTAAAACATACTTTTAATGTCAGACCACTTCGGATGAGTTGCTGTCGAGACCACTGGTCGGCTCATCAATGCAAATAAGATTAGGCATTATATTTGCCGTCAACTCCATGGCCAAAACCAATCGCTTCTGTTGCCCTCCACTACAGTCTTCGCAATAGTTGTCTGCGATGTCACTGATTAGCAGATCATTCATCAGTTTAGTGACATGTAATTCATGGTCGATATCGTCGTAAGTATTCTTGAGTTTTGAGGCATAAATTAGTGCCTCCTTTGCTGTCAGACCATTGAGAAGATGTTCGCTAACGTCTTGACTCACAAAACAGGTCCGGATTCGCTTGGATTTACTTAAATATATTCGCGTCTCATCTGACAGTTTAGCCCGATTTCGGCCGAAAATGCACTTCAATAGAGTTGTCTTTCCCGCACCGGACGGACCCATCAGTGCATTAAGTGATCCGAATTCAAAGTATCCGTTAATACCATTGAGGATAACTTTCTCATCCGTAAACCAATTACCAGATACCTTAAGTGTCAGATCAGTCCATGCGATGCACAGTTTGTTTCTTAAGAAACCATTTTTCTGGTCCTTAATTGCTTCAAATCTCTGCCTACTTTTGATATTCTGGTCATCAGTCGAGACTTTTGTAGATTCATTATTGTAATCTATACGCGACTTACTCGAAGTAATCGTAATCATATCTATCACTATTGATTGTCTTCTTGTATACTTTCCGTTGTTATTGAAATTAGTAATTTCGATTTGATTACTTCGATTCGACTTCAGTACTTTTGATTTAATCTTTATCACCAAGGTATTTGCTTTAAAGTAAAGTATAATTGCTGTTAGAGCTCTGAGTACTAAACCATATATGAGTTGATAGATAGGATAACTTTCAAACATCGTGTCGTTTAACCGGAATTTCTTCATAACATATGACGACTGGCCGGAAAGGCATCGCTTCAATCCATATGTTATAATAAGGAGTAAATTATTTGAATAATTAATAAATGAAGTGAAACCCAGTGGTTGCAGCCATTGGGGTAAGTCATCGATTCTCATGAATGCATTGCTGAACATAATGTTAACCATGAATAATACGATCGACACCTCCATCGCCAGTACTTCGCGTCTGACAAACATAGCTCCGGAAACATATCCCAGACTTTGCGCTGATATCATACCCAATATGAATGTCTGCACATAACTCATTAGACGATCCGTTTCATTGAATGGTCCGTTCATATAGAAGGACAATAGGGCACAGACTGTCGCCTCTATTAGAGTCGGTATTAAATCCACTATAGTCTGTGCAATATAGAAGACTCCTGTGCTGTACCACCCTGGTCACCAATTATTATGAATTAATTTTATGATTTAAGGTTTTATGATTACTATATTGTCATTTGATTTAAATAATTCTTACTGTTTTGGTGTTCATTAAGAAATGTGTTGGCGTTTGCCGTGAATGTGATGGTAGTAATGGTAACCCTGATAAATGTGGCCATACCTATCTATTGCTTGGGCATAAACCACGACAGCAGGTCATCGTTGAGGAGTAGGTCATAAAATGATGTGCAGGCCAATTTCTTAGCACTTAACTCTGTGGGCAGGCTAAGTGAGTAGAGACCCGATTTGTATGTGGCCAACAGTATAGGGAACAGTATGAAGAACATGAGTTCAGCCAATAATTGTTTCCATTTGCAAATGTAGTCGTTTGTCATCATACGAGTCATTAGATACCAAATGTCTTTAATGATAAAAGTTTTCGCTTTAAATTGGATCCCATTTGGAGACAATTTGGTCTCATTTTCACACTTTTCGTCCAACCATTCGGTGTCACGAGAGGTCTGCTTCACTAATTGTCGCACAGTTTGATCTTCAATAGTATTAGACGTCACTTTCATCAGCATATCAATTGGCTTTTGATGAGATTTACAACTGATGCCACATTTATTCAAGTGATGGCCCAACTCCTGAGGGGCACCCGAATAGACACAAACGCCTCCTTTGGCCAACACATAGATCTGGTCGAAGAGCATCAGTATGTCGTTGTTTGGCTGATGTATGGATGTTATGACTGCTATGCCATGAGATTCACTTAACTGTTTCAGACATTTCATTACCTAATAATTAGTGGCAAACAGTTTATTATTATTATTCGTAATTAGTATCAAAGAAATAAGAAATTGAATACATTTTCGGCGGCATTGCTGTCGAGTCCAGTGGTCGGCTCATCGATACACAACAGATTTGGTTTGACATATTGTGTCAGCTCTATAGCGATGGACAGTCGCTTTTGTTGGCCACCACTGCACTCATCCACTCGGGTGTCGCGGATATCACTCATCATTAGCTCGGATAACAAACTCAAAGCATTTTTCTCGTGATTGATATCGGCTAATTACCGTGACAAAAAGTCAAAACTCCGTATGTAATTCAAAACAAACCGACAGTAAGGGTATTAATCCACAAGGAAGAGAGCAACGGGCTATTCTGTGCAGGCCTAGAGGTGTAGCCTCAATTCCTATATTTTTGTGTCGGCACTCAATCCGGTCTTCTTCTTGCCGTTAATGCACTTCAAAAGTGTTGTCTTTCCCGCACCGGACGGTCCCATCAGAGCTGTTAGAGTCCCGAAACTGACGGCACCCTTCACTCCATTTAATATAATTTTGTTTGAAGTGAAGATATTTCTTACACTATATGTCAAGTCAATCCAAGCGATTGCTATTTTGTCATTCATTTTTAAATCAGTTTTAATTCAATAACTTAATATTATTTGATATAAAAATTTTTAAGGTTTCCAATAAGTGAGCGAAAACTTAAAACAATAATAAGTGAACAAAGTGCTTGATATATTATACAGTATTTGTCATTTACCAGTCAAGTCGTTAAATTATCATTAACTTATTTTTACTTTGAATAATACTGTAATTATAGTATCATTACAATGATCGTTATAGAAAGATTAAATGAAATTAAAGAAAATTTTTAAAGCTTTAATTTACCAGTCAAGTCGTTAAATTATCATTAACTTATTTTTACTTTGAATAATACTGTAATTATAGTATCATTACAATGATCGTTATAGAAAGATTAAATGAAATTAAAGAAAATTTTTAAAGCTTTGTAATTTATAAGCGAGTTTAGGTGCAAACTTTTTTTATCCTTGAGATAAGCACCTATTACTGTCGAAGCTCTGAGTTGTCAATCTCTATGTTGTGTATCGCTCTATGGTGTGAACTAATCCTGATTTTTTGGCGGATTCCCTATACCTGTAATGTTAAAAACATTCCCTGTTGTCAACTTCTCTGTTGTGTATTTCTCTATGCTGTGGACACATTTAGCAATATTTAGTGTAATTTTCCGCTCTGAGTTGTGTAAAATGTCACAAAATAATAGCAAAATTTTAAATTATTTTCAATTTTTAAAGAGCATAAGCGACAATATATAAATTATTAACTACTATTATTATAAAGCACTGATGGTCAATTAGTCATTTCAATGTAGAAAATAAGGAATCGATAAATCCAATATTTTTTGACAATATTCCAGGAACTATGTTTAACTAAAATATATTTAATTATACTATTCCCGGAATTCCCTATAATCCCGAAATACTGTCAACAATTTCTGGAAATATCGAAACCTTTTTTTCTACATTGAAATGACTAATTGCCCATCAGTGAGTTAAAAACATTCCCTGTTGTCAACTTCTCTGTTGTGTATTTCTCTATGCTGTGGACACATTTAGCAATATTTAGTGTAATTTTCCGCTCTGAGTTGTGTAAAATGTCACAAAATAATAGCAAAATTTTAATTATTTTCAATTTTTAAAGAGCATAAGCGACAATATATAAATTATTAACTACTATTATTCTAATATTGAAATCTAGTTTTTCACAAAATAAAGGGATTAGTAAATTATTGTAAAATGTATCCTAAGATGGCTATCTGGTTTTGATGAATGAATATTATATTACAAATTATTAATTAGTATCTTAATCAATTATCTATTACTATTAATGAGAAATTGTATTGTATATAAGATTTTTATTTATTATATCGAAGTAATTTGATGTAAATTTTCTACTAATTCGATTTAACAAGTTCAATTATTTACTAAGAAAAATTTAGATAAAATTGTTAAAATTAACAAAAATGTCACAGATAATATGAATGAGATTTTTGAAATTGAATGACATGAATACTAGAATTTTTGATTAATTGAAAGATAATATTCAATATTCAAACCCCCGATTGCCAGATATTGGTAAAGTGGGCAATATTCTTTTTTGATGTTGACATTCCCTGTTGTGAACATTCCCTATTGTGTACAGATTTGGTCTGCATTAGGTCATACACAACTCAGAGCTTCGACAGTATATAAAGCCTGTATAAACTATCGGTACAGGCACATTTTATGGAAATTTAATAAAATTGATGATTTATTTTAGAGTATAATATTTCAACTATTTCAATTTCATTTACATGCATTTGGAGACCAAATAAAAAACAAATAAAAAACAAATAACCTATATTTTATTTCAATTTTATTTTTGTTCATACATTTAGACGTCATTGAAATCTGAGGATTCAGTTTAAAAACAAAAACTTTGTGAACATATTAATCATATTCTGGTGAATAATTACTAGACTTTTGCGAAATACTGTATTAAATCTTATCACAGATTTAACGATAAATGTTTAATAAATGTTTTGCTATACTTATATGCAGAATATTCTTGATGAGTCCAATCTAAAGGGATACTGCACTGTATGTTGCTGTACAGTAGCAATCATAAAAGTTTAATTCACATAATGTCACACTTATAGCTCACATAATGTGCTATTTTTTACTTTTTCTCTCTAGTCGTTCAAAAAATAATAAAAGATTCTGTGATTGGATTGCAGTGAATGGCAAATAAAATAGCTATGAATGACTCGTACGGCATATTATAGCAGTTGCCGGGAATTAATTATAGTTATTGGCCACATAAGTAAATAAATAGACAACTATTAACAGGGCATTTCAATGTGATATAAATAATTTCGTTTTAATTCCGGTAACAGTTATCTAATTAAATAAAGTTCTCGCAAATGTCTCTGCAAAATCAAATTAATATGTTGATATATTAAATTGTTCTAGGTTCATGTATTATTACAGTAGTTTTAAAAGCAGATATCAAATAACTAGTAATCATTAAACATATTAATTATTTTAAGAATTTTTTAAAAGTTTTTAAAAACATTAAGATTTAATTAAAATACAATATAATATGTATATACAAATTTTATTTTTATTTTAATTATTTACAGTTTATTTTTAATTTTATATTTCATAATTTTAATCGTAATTACAATATTTGTATTGAAGTTGTTTTTTGTTTATCAATAATAAGACTTTTAAAAATGGTATTTTACATTAATAATATTTGTATTTACAATAATTTTTATATTAAAAATGTTGACCAGGTCATTTATTATCTCAAATTATAACGTTATAATATATATGAGCTGGGGACAATCATAGTAACGTTAGCTATTTTATATTTATTATATCTAATTATTAATTTTATCCAAGTCAATTATTCATAAAATATACATAGGTTTAAGCTAAACGAGTAGTACTATGACTTATCAGGCTCAAATATTACTGGATTTTAAAGTATTAATAAAAATATCTAACGTTACTATGATTGTCCCCAGCTCATATTATATATAGGAATGCAAGAAAAATGGATAAAAGTGGGTTTTTAAAAGTGGGCTAAGTGTATCTATGAGATTCATACAAAACACATTCATTCATTTAATCAGTTTTTGGTTTTCAAAAATATTAATTCTTTATAATAATTTTATATGAATATTTGTTTATATAAATACTCATTTGATAAAATTGTGACTATTTATTACAATTTTCTTTAAATTTGTTGATTACTCAGGAAATTGTATTATTCATAATATATTTTTTCATCGATTAATAAAGGTTTGAGTGTTTTATCAATTGAATTCTCGTCTGAAATTATTATCAAGGATTAAAATATTGAAAATCAAAAACTGATCAAAATAGTGAATCAGTTTTGTATTAATCACAGTCATACACATAGCCACCATTTATAATACCCACTTTTAATTACATTATTATTTCATTCCTAATTATATATTATATATTATATTACAATTTAGACTATAATCAATTCATACATTTAATAAGACACGTGCAGTCCATACATAATACTTCATTAAAATAAAACCTGCACTATCATTATTTAATATTGTAGTCTATTTTATTCAAAAGTTTTACTTAATTTGTCCAAGATGTATTTTCTCCATCATATCATTTCTATGAGATTGTCATGAAATCCATGATCACATGTGAACTACATATTAGTCGGTTTCGTCTCAATACTCAATAATCAATATTTCATATAAATATAAAGTGTTAATAATATTGACATAATTATGAATATAATTTATATTAAAAATATAGTTCAGACATATGAACACATATGAGGACATACTGGTGGAAGTGGTGGTGTGGGTGTGAGTGGTTATGGATGTGGTGGACAGTTAGACAAGTGTATCGCCTGTAAACAGATTTAAAACTAGAGAACAAACACTTAAAACAGAATTTATAAAACATAATATATATAAACACCACTTATATCAGGATCAATTTACTGATTAAATTAGATTTATGAAATAATAAAAAACTCTATATGTTTAATTATTAAATACTCAGGGTCTACACCAGACATGCAAGCCTGAGCCAACTGAGAGCCACAAAGTGTAGACCCACTGTATAAACTTATAAACAGAATAATTATATTATTGTAATTTATTAATTATATCAATATATTTATCATACATTAGATTTAATAAAGGTAATATTTTTAAATAAATATTTTTTAATTCATGAAAATAACTAAAAAAAAGTAATTTTATTTATTATATTAAACAATTGTTCAATAGCTTTCATATAATACCAAAATAATTATATGTCATATAATATATTGTATTATATTTATATAATTAAATAATCCCAATCACAATTAGACCCATATACAGTATAATAAAAAGCATCAAATAAATACTTAAAGGTTTATGAAATGTAATGGATAAAATAATGTATTTATAATATAGAAAAGTTGCAATTAATTAGAAAATGTGAAAAATAAGTAATCAAAGTAATGATTTCTGTGAATTATTTTTCAAGTCAGTTGAACCAGGTACTAACAATCAATAAAATTAGCTCTTGTCTGATTTGATATAATGTGAGATTCAGATCCTGTCTCAAACAGTAGACGTTCAACAAATAATACATTTACTCTCAAATGTAAAGTCTGGGATTTCTGAATTTTAACTCAATTTATATTCAATTACTGTATATTTGAACCAATTTTGGTAACTGAGTGAGAAATTCCAAGACTTATCTATTAATTTACCTCATTATGAATTAACTAGTTTGATACTCCATAGAAACACATATAGTATTAGTCAATATTTATTATCCTTAACATTATGACACAATTTCTATATTATAACTCCAACGTAATTATAACAGACAAACTTAACCATAATACTATCTTCTAAATGATTAAACTGTTTAATATCTCTATCACAAAACGACTACAAAATGATACTATTATTGATATATTGAGAGTAGATTTAATGGTTAAATGGACACATATTCAAGACATTCAATGAATAGTTAGTACTGTATTGACTTTTCTTGTCAAATGTAATAAAGGATAATTACTTGACATTTGATATACAAATCGTATATAACTAGTGAATTAGACACAAATTTATATTTTCGGCAAACATATAAACCTTCAATAATATACTGTATATTTGATTATAACGAGAATACAATTATACACAAAGTACTATAACTCATTTTGTATAAAGTTTTTATTATGCAATTAATTCACTATCAGTAAATAAGCCTGATAAATTTATGAATATTAATTATAAATCTTATCTTATATTAATAGATAATTAAGTAAATTATTTTTATAATTAACGAAGTGTTTAAAGTGTGCTTGATTATAACATTATTAATTAGATTTATGCAATTAATGTGATAAGAAGATTAATTTATTCTCATTTTAATATATTTTTGTTTTTATGTTAATTATAAACTTAATTATAAGTAATCATTATAAATTAAATATATTCGTATATATGTATATATAAATTATATTAATATAATTTTGTAAAAATTAAATTATAATATTATGGCATTGGAGATAAACAATTATTTTACGGAAAAAGATACAGTGTAAAATAATAATAATCATGAGCTCAATAAATTAATGCTTTCCAGACATAAATGTTACTATTAATAACTTATTAATATGGAAAAATTTACAAAAATAAGATTGTACTACTGTATAGATGTTAATATGTGTTGTTTACTTGAAATGACAAAATACTAAAATATTTATTTTATATATTACAGAGTATATGGTTATATTAAATATAATACAGTACTACTGTTAATAACAAGACTTGTTTTCATAATAATAGGCACAATCAAAACAACTTTGTTGTCAAAAAATAATACAAATTCTCACATTTCATATCTTAACAAATACCACAATAATTAAGTTTGATATAATCAATATACCATAATAAATTATAATCAAGCTTATTTTGATACTCTCAAAGATATACTTTGTAATATAGTACTAAACAAATTTGAAATTTCAATCAAGTAAAATTTAAAAATTTAATCAATTTATATATTTAAGTAAATTTCCAAGAAAATGTACTTTGTTAGATTATATTACGGTAGTATAAATAAATTATTTTAATATAATATTTATAATGTACTACAGAATCGAGTAAACAGTAACTTATTCAATGAATATACTGTAATTAGGTTTTACTGAACATTTCTTATATAAAAAAGATTTTCATTTCATTAAAATTTGAATAGATATTTTATCAAATACAAACATTTGAATCTAGAATATATTCAACAGTCGATTTGAACAAAATATAACATTCAATACATTTAATACATGTGTTCATTCAGTTAAACATAATTGAAAACTCGGGTATCTATAAAATCTTGAATACAATGGCGAACCCATATATAATAATAATCCCAACAATTGATGTCATACTCCCCTTTCACAGATGCAGCTATGGGTCAGTCATTCAAATGTATGGACTTATTGTCAAAATCGATAAATTGTTTGACTCGAGACTAAGTGGGAGTACTGACTGATTGGCTTTATTTATTTAATGAGCATTGTAAATAAATAAAAAGAAAATACACAGTTAATCTAGTGGTTGAATGTGTGGCAGATTAATGACAAATTGTGAGCTTGTTAGCAGACATTGTGGTCACCTCAAATGGTGCCAATATATTAAGTCTAAATTTTGTATTTATTTTTATCTATATCTATTAGCTATACATTTATTCTTGATAATATAATTGAATGTATATTTTATAAGATATCAAAATCATGGTTTTATTTTTGCTCTTATTTTTAAGGTAATTTTTATTGATTAGTTTTTATAATATCTCTATGTTAGTGTTAATATTCTTACAGTGATACCTATTAATGCATTATTTAGTTTATATAAAACATTATCAATAGAATAAGAATGAAAATAGGATTAAAATTTAATTTTCAATTATTATTCACAAATGTTTAAGTAAATACTTTTATCCTTGATTCCTAATGTAACCAGAATTCAGTAGTATTTAAATTGTTTGTGAAACAATATATTATTTAAAAGTCTATTCGGTTTCAAATCTCAGCCCTAATCTCATTGATAATATTTTCCACTACAATTGAATTATATAAAATAATATTTATTTAATACCTGAAACAAAATTGAATATTCGTATTATTCATTCAATTGTAATAATTATATTAACGGTTATTATGTAATCAAAACATTTATTATATTTGATTAGTTGTGAAGGTATTATATATAATTACATTAAATATAATATTATATAATTATTTTTAAAAATAAATTACAAAACAGACAAAACTATATCGACCATAATTTTGATTATTTATTTAAACAGAATAATTAGGTATGAAATATATTCAAATAAAACCAAATTTGAGTTTAGTTTTGACTGTACTTGTATATAATTGATGTAGACAATATATTTAACAAACATATTGATATAAAAAATTAATAATTACTGAATATCTTAATTTGTTTATAAATATATTAAGATAAAATTAATTTACTAAATTACATGAACACAGAATTAAATTATACTAATTATCGTTATTAATTATGGCTATTAATCATATATTTATTAATATTATATTACGTTTTATCGATAAAATGTTTAATACAAAGATCACACTATTATATTATGTCATTTCAATTTATAAATATTACTTTCTTAGATATTTATATAATTAAATTATTTTGACGTCAATTATACGTCAAATTCAATATAAGTCTAAACTTTCATCAAATTCTTTAAATGAAATGAAATTTTAATATATATATATATATTTGTAATATAATATATTTCAATGAATGGAAATTACATTAACGATTGAGTAAACAATATCCGATCGTTTGTACTTTAATTAAATAAATAATTTGTAAATTAAAAAAATAAATATATTTAAAATAAATTAAATGAATTTCTCAATCAATTATAAGCCTCACAATTGGACTAAAATCACATGAATGTCGTAAAAATATAAATATAAGACTTTATCATCAATCAAATTTTATAAGAAATTTTTGTTAAGATTCTTAACATTTGGCAAAAATATTCTGCAATTCTTATAATTGTATTCTCAGACATAGGTTATGGTGAGTGTATTGGAGGCGCTCACGTACTCATCGCTTTTATTTGAGACATAATTGTCAGGGTCTTTGGACTTGTTTGAACACAATGAGAAAAGTGTTTGTTTGTGACCATGGTCACTATTACCGTTTATTATCGACGACTTGTTCAATGAGACTGAATTAATTCGCAGGCCTTTCGACTGTTTTTTGGTCATCACTTGGCAGTCAAACTTATGGCAACACTTTCGCAGTAATAGCTTCATGTCATACTATGGCATACAATGTAAGCAGGGTTATTATTTCATTATTGTGTAAGTTGCATTTTATTTGTTAAATACGATACAGGTTACTCTCATTTTAAAAAATCTATTAATATATAATTGACAGGTTTTGAGAAAACATATAAAAACATATAAAAAACATAAAAACATAAAAACATATAAAATCTAATATTGATCATGTAGTGGATAATTAATTTTAACGTATCTAAGATAACATGGCACTGATTTTATTTAAATTGTTTGTGTAGGCAGTATTTTAGTATTTATACAGAATATTAAGCAAAACTTTTTAAATTCAATAAATATAAAATTGCATAAATTATAAATATTTAAATGCTTATCATTTTCT
>CAJPVJ010002237.1:0-13614 GCA_905397405.1 Oppiella nova
GAAGGGATGTTAGTTGAGCTCAAGTTTCTTAAGCGTCAAGACTTAGTCAACGTTTTGGCCGATTATTTCAAGCCCTCCACCGATCAGATCGTGAGTTAAATGCTCTCATTTCGGGAGCATTTCAATTGAATATCAATTGATTTGAATGTTATTTGACAGCAAATAAGAGTGACTTTAAATGTGGACGCAATGGACAGCTATGTCTTCTGCATCGCCAGCAAAAAGAGTGCCCAAAGACTGGCCAAAGAGATGAATGATATTGTAATTGAGAACTAAATGAAGTGATGTTTGAGTGAATAATTGTTTGTTGTCTTTGTCTGCAAACAGAATACATTTTGTCCGGAGAAGAAGTCGCCGGAAAAGTACGGAGTAATGGGCGATAAGTTTGTGTTACTCAACGAAATAGGAGAAGCGGCCGGTGTTCTGCTCGACGCCAAAGTCATTTCACTACTTAAGAAATATGAGGAATGCATTGATTTCATACATTTCACGGATCAATATTCCGGATACAGATTAGCCGAGTATTTATTTTTGTATTAAACTTATTAAACGGTTTATTGATTTATGAAATGTTATTTCAGAGACACTCAACCCATTAAACTTCCAGACGTTAAGCGAATGTTAATTTTTGCCTTCAATTGTAAGAATTGTACAAATATTTGTTGAAATGTTCATTAATATACTGACACTGATGTGATGCACAGTCCCGAGCAATAGTAGCAAAAACCTGGATGAGATTGAATCGATGAAACCATTGCTTCAACTGGTCTTCTACTCGATCGACAAAGTCAAGAAATGTTCATTAATATACTGACACTGATGTGATGCACAGTCCCGAGCAATAGTAGCAAAAACCTGGATGAGATTGAATCGATGAAACCATTGCTTCAACTGGTCTTCTACTCGATCGACAAAGTGAAGAGATTTCGTCTGTCAAGAGAAGGCAAACTGAAAGCCGAACGCAATCGACAGCGCGTGGAGGAGATGTTCCTGAAGACAACACACGCCCAGAGGCAAGAAGTGGCACAACTCAAGAGAGAGGAGAGACGACGGGTCGAGAAGGAGAAGATGCTCAACGAAGAGGATCCCGAAAAGCAGAGGAAATGGGAGGAAAAGGAGTACAAACGGGAGCTCAAGAGAAAGACACCCAAAATGAAACAATTGAAGGTTAAGGCCATGTAATGGGAGACAACTCGATGTCTATGGCTTCCATTGTTGTCTTCAATTTATACTTTGATTTCCTTTTTCTATTTATTTGGATTGAAAGTGACGATCAATTGGTTAAATTTAGATATTATTAGTGAAAAGATTGAAATTAAATTTGATTTTCGCATTTGTTGGTATGTTAGGCATTAGTATCCAAGTATCCATACAATTTCTACTACAGAATGCAAATTCATAAACGAATTTCCATTTTCAACGCTTTTTTATTGAAATCTATTCATATTTAAATTGATATATAAATACTGTATCGACTATTAATATAAATAAATAAAAGACATTAAATTGTAATACAGTAATATTTATTTTACTATTTATTATTCTTGAATTGCTATAATAAATATACTGTAGATAACGGTACAGTATTTCATAACTATGATAGTAGAAAATCACAATACTGTATACGGGTACATAATTTCATTGGGAAAATATATTACGGTATTTACATTTGTAATGATAATTTATTCAAATATTCCAAGCAGATTTTAATTTTCTATCATGTGATAAATATAAATATTGAATTCTTATGTAAGTTCATAATCATTACGGTAGTAATCTATATAAATTATTGTCCGATCTGTTATAATGACTTGCATTTGTCGAGATATTTTTATAAAAATAGTAAAGTCACTTGAGTTAGTTGTAAAATTATTCAATTCATATAAACGTCATTAAATAGGACTTCAAACGGTCATAATCCGGTAAATATTTTCTTAATTAAAATACAAAAAATATCTGTCTTACAGTTTGGTTTTCCCTAATAACTTATATCATACTCTTATCTCTAATTATATTGTTTTATGTTTTTAATCAAATTGTATATTTTTATTAGATTTTATTTTTTAGATTTACATTTCTTAAATTTAGGACAATTTATGTAATAAAGAGAAGCAAACTAAAAATCATTGTTTTTATTACAGATACTTATAAATATAATAATATTTATTCATTCTTTTAATGATAAGATATTTATTTCTGTTTAGTTTTGAAATATTTTGACGCAATTGCTTATCATTAATCATTAAAAACGTTTCAATTCTCGTCACAAGTTTAAAGTCACAAGAATCGTATCAATAGTCAATAAAAAATAAGTTTAATTTAACAATATTTGTAAGAATTGATTCAGTTTGTGATGTCTAGACTCAATTGAAATTAAAACTTAACTCAGTTTAAATAAATATTATTTCAAATTTTCAAATAAAGTAAATAAGATTTTTATTTTGTTTGAAAATAACTTATAAGTTAGGATAGACTACCTTATAAAATAAATTTTATCACAAAATTGCTATTTTAATTTTAAGCAAAAAACTTTTAAATTATAGCAATTTATTGATTCAAAAATTTATTCGTATAATCAGTTGGGTTAAGGACAGCATTATAGGCATATATTTAGGTCAACACATATCATATTTAGTTCACTCAATGCATAAATGATTATATTTTGATATAATTTTTTAGCATTTTTATGCGAAATTTATTAGTTAATTGAAAATTGTGTTTATTTAATAGGCATATATTTAGGTCAACACATATCATATTTAGTTCACTCAATGCATAAATGATTATATTTTGATATAATTTTTTAGCATTTTTATGCGAAATTTATTAGTTAATTGAAAATTGTGTTTATTTTAAAGCAATGAATTGACATCTTTTATAAATTTAGATCCGGAAATGTGTTACTTTCTAAATAAAATGATAAAATAATTTTATTATAAATATTATATCTCGTAATGGTTTTCTAAAATTGTAAATAAAATCATTAAATTCTGTTTTTATTGACGCAAACCATGTTTTCTAAAAATTAATGTTTCTGTTGAATTCAATTTCATTTTCAAGTATTTTCTCATGAGATGTATAATCGTTTTGCAATCATTGTGTAATCAAGTGCTTGCAAATTATTTAATACACTTATTAATTCACTTTTAACTCGTAAGTGCTCATCATCATATTAATTCTGTATGTTGCACAGGAGATGTACATTAGAAATGTTGAAAACCAGGGTCATTCTGTTGCCAAGTGGTATTTGGCGAAAAATGAATTCAATTAAACATATAGCGATCATATGAATATCATGTGAATTACACGATTGCTTTGACCGGTTTATAACAGCTTAACGAGTGTGTCCTTAACTCAATTATTAATTACCACTCATTTTATTAATTATTTTTTTAATCAATAAAACTATTTTTTAATAAAACTATTAATTATTTAGTCTAGACACAAGTAACAGAAAACAATGATTTTAAAATACAGATGATAAGTTTTATAACGTATTGTACTCACACTATAATTAGAAAACAAATGTTATTTCGCGAACACATTATCTTTTGTTCCTTACGTAAGGTTTTTAAACTTTTGGTGCAATGTTTGCAAACTTTAAATGAGCTTAACATTAGAGAAATGTAATGCCATCAACCAAATTCACTTCTCATTCAAGTAATCATAAAATAAATTCTAATTTATTTAAAAGCAATTTACAGAATAATATAATAAAATATTAATTTATTCTAAATTAAATAAAATACAATAATACTAAGAATACCAAGAAAATAATAGCACTCTGGTGAGCTATACATTGAAAACATATATTAACAACAGTTAATAGTTTATCAAATATTCATCAAAAACATTGTGACAAAGAATAAGACGGGGAATAGAGTTACAAATGTTTGAGAGTTTATTAAACCAGACAAAAGCCATGTGAATGCAATCAACTTTCTTATAATCTAATCCAATGCTAAAAATAAGTGGAAAATAACCCCAAATTGGTATTCAACACATGAGATGTATGACTGAAATGATGAAAATATGGTATCAAATATGTGGCCATAAATACTCCAAACATTTCCATAAGTTATTTTTAATTTTGGGAAATTCTGTGCATTTGATGCCTGAATACAGTATGAGACAGACTTTTGACTGAATATTGTTTGCAAAGTGTGTGCAAATGAGTGATAGTATGACTTGTGCTCAAAATCTTATCATTATTTCAATTTCAATCAATATTGACATTGCAACTATTTGTATGCATAATAAATGATCAAGCTTATATCATATCATAGAATATTGAACACTAGGTATTCCTATTCCTATTCCTAAGCCATACTCCGCAAGCACTTCACATTCACTTGAATGACAAGTGGTGTGAATGGTGTTGGAGTCCAAGCACTGCAGGTGTACTCATAATCGTCGAGTGGTATCACCTCTTGTGGTAGACTTTGGGCCCAGAATTGAGTAATTGTTTGCTTCAGAGGTTTTGTGGGAAAGTGTTTGTCTTACTGTTATTCAACGCAATGCTCATCAGAGACGGTGTGATAGGCCTGTCATATGATCGTACAGTCGTGTCATATGCTCTCAATTGCATTCACAGCACACACACCACACATACATCTCATGCACACATAACCACCAATTCCTGTCCCCTAAACGTAATATTCTGTGAATTGCGTCCAGAATTGAATGCAAACGTATAGACAGTTCACCTCCCATTGAGCGCTACTCGTGACAGAGTATGTGATGTTTGATGTATTGATTGGTTGTGTTGTGTGTAATGCTGTGCAGTGTATGTGTTGTCCGCCATATCAACTGCACAGTGAATGCAATGCACAACACATACAACACATAACCCACTGATAGCTGACAATCAGCTGTAATCGTAAAACAGTTTTCAAGCGCTAATCGTTAGCGAAATGAATTCAATTCAATGATACACTGAATGAGATGTGAATTGACTGTTGGATGAGCCATAGGTTTGCATCAATTGACTGGTATTATATGCTTGGAGACAGTGATGGACACCGAGAGCCACCACAACCACCCGACCCCTCACCAGACTCAGGGCCCACTCGTGCACAACAACCACAAGACCGCAGACTCGCAGACCAATCACCCGAAGAACACAGTCCTCCACCCGTTCGACCATCAGGTGAGTACTGATCCCAGTGGTGATGTCCACTGCCTCGGGAACCACTGCTAATGTCATGTATGTCTGGACAGGTGGGCGGACACACGCAGCTCATGCTTCTCGACAAGAGTACACTCTGTAAACCATTAGTTCAAAGGGAACTCTCGTTTTATCTCAACATTCCTCACGAGTTAAAAGGATTTGTTCCCAAATATAAAGGTCTGTCTCTTTCGTGTCATTATCGTCTATGTCTTTGGCTAATCAATGGTTTGTGTGGACTCCAGGAGTGGTTGAAGTGCACCAAACAGACGGCTGTCCAATACTATACCATCCAATCAAAGGTTCCCAATTGGTTGAGACCATTACCGCCGATGACATGAACGACGAGTCGGAAACACACGCACAACCAGAGCTCAAGTATGTCCGTCGATATGATATGCCTTCATGTCTACCATTGCCACCACTTTTACTATTACTCTTCCTTTACACCTGTTTTTTTGTAACGATATCATGAATTTAATGCAAATAATAATGTGTTTTGTTTGTTATCTCTATTCTTGTCATGTATTTAGAGTTCAGATCTGCAGTTGTAATGATCGACGACTACTGCAAAAAGACTTGCATCAGACTCAAGGACGCCCACAAGACAGCCAACAGAGCTATAGCTCCCGTCCCAGTCAGAGATGTGAGTGATTTTCCATGAGATCACAAATCATTATAAAATTAGATTTTCTTTCATTCAATTGAGATATCTTTCCATTCATTTGTCAATTCTCTACTACTATACGATTCTGTAATACCTGTACGCCTATACTCTACACTTGATTACCATATCCTATACCGTAGGCACTGTAGTATAGAGTGAGAGCTTTTAAGACAAATATTTGAATGATAATAAAATTCTTGTCAAGAATTTAAGAATCTAATGGAAAGTTTCCATAAGCCATAAGTCGACCCCAATTCCTGAATTCCATTCATTTGTATTTTAATAGATCTCTATTCAACATATAACTCAATATTTTTCTAATCCTATATTTACAGTCAATTTACTTAAGAACTCATTATATGTTTTGTTTGTTTTACAACTATTCTCGCATTTAATTATTTACCGAAAATGTCGATTAAAGTGATGTGAAAATTGAAAACTAAATACTCAGTTGTGATGTAATCTTAAGGAATTACATCTAAAACAGAATTATTGCATAAAATGTATTATTTACTTAACCATCGATTCTGGCAAATGAGTGATAAATGGGTTTTGAAGTGAATTATAAATACATTGATAACACAATCCGTAATTAGATTTCATGCTTCTGGAGAACATCACATCCCACTACCACTTGCCCTGTATATTGGACCTCAAGATGGGAACCCGACAGCACGGGGACGACGCCACCGACGAGAAAAGGCACAGACAAATGGCCAAATGCGCCGCCAGTACTTCGGCCAGTCTTGGTTTGTGGACAGACATGTTGTAATGTTTCACTTTGTCTACAATCTATGCATTGGTTTGTGTGTAGGGTTTCGGTTGTGCGGAATGCAGGTCTATCAGCAGAGTCTCGACTCATACCAGTTATATCAAGTGGACAAATATTACGGCAGGAAAATCAATACCGAAACCGGTCTTAAAAGGGAACTGGAGGTGCGCTCATAAACATAACTATATTCTTCTTAATGGACACCTCTTTAACCATTTGTTTGTATCACTTCTTCAGGTCTACTTCAAGGGTCGAACGCATCTGATCTCAAGCACAATAAAAAGGCTGAAAGAGTTGCGATCAATAGTAGATGACTTGCGATCGACTCTCCGATTCTTCTCCACTTCGCTGCTGATTGTGAGCGAAGGCTGTGTCGGCCGCCGCAGTACTTCTGTGGCCCGAAAGAGGCCTAACTTGAGTAGCGGTGAAGACGACGACTCGTCAATGGATAGTATGGACAGTAGTGTCGAACTGAAGTGTCCGTCGAAGTCGTCGGCGGCCAAAGAGCAGCGCAACCGACGCCTTGCGTACGTCTGTCCGAGCGATCACTCGAGACAAGTGTCGAACCAGAAGATTGACATAAGAATGATAGACTTCGCTCACACCTCATTCTCGAGCCAGTCGTCCACCGATGGCTTCATCGTCGGATTGGATAACTTGATTCGACTGCTTAACCAAATACGAGAGCCCGACCTCAGGAGCTGCGAAGAGGCCACCGAAGACAGCGACGACGGCGCCGACATTGCCATGTCTTAAGCCTGAAGGTGATCGCATTACTCGCAATCAAATTAAGTACAAAACTATTTGATTGATTATTTTGACAAATATTTGAAAATATACTAAAACCCGTTCACACAAACCAATGAGAAATTGTGCTCACGATTAGGATTCTGTGATTTCACAAAATGTTTTTATTTTGAGCACAATTTAAGAGTTAATATTTCGCTTCAGTTGTTAAAACTAAACGAATTATTTGAAGATTTTAACAAATTATTCATTAAAAGTTAATAATCAGTGATACGTTTGACAAACATTACTAGTCATTCATTGCTAATACATATATTTCTACGGAATATATAATCATTCATAAGGTAAATATTTTTCATACTATTGACTCATTGTTATAACTCATGGTTTTTTATTTTAATTAAAATTTTAATTAAACTTAATTTATATGTTTCCATTTAATTATAATTAATATATTTATAAAAACTAAGTGACTTAAAAAGGGGTTTAAAAAGGTTGGCAACTATTCAACAAAGTATACAATTTTTTACTTATTGACTGAATAGCTAAGAACTGTGGGAATGATTTCTTTTTTATAATATTTTCTAATAAAATATTTGAAAAAATTCTTGAAAAATATTTTGCATAAAAAAATTTGATACTTTTCTAACACTTAAACTGTTTTGTTTGTCAAACCTATCTATGAATTGTTAATTTTTACCTATAATTCAATTAAGATCTTGCTATTATTTAAATCGTGAAATGATTATCATATGAAATGGAAATTTATTTTAATGAACAAAAATATATAAATCAGAATCGTTTGAATGCTATCAGAAACTGAGTTAAATTGAAAAAAACTATTTTGGCAAATTGTTTGGTATTATCTAAGATATACCGGGGTCAATCACTTTCTCGGGTGTAAATGTAAGCCATGAGACAATATATAAAGAAATAATTAGTGAATATATGTAGTGATTAGAAATAAATAGAAAACATAAGAATATATTTATTACAGAATATATCGGAAACTATTTATTCATTGAAAAAATCTAATCAAATATAAAATTCTTATGAAATGAGAGTTAATTATGAAATATATTTTAGAGAAACAGATATTTGAGCTAAAATTTAAGACTGAAATATATCAACAATATCTTACAGTAGTTATCAGTAAAAGAAAATCATTAAAAATCTAATTAAGAGTTATATTTATTTGTGTAAAGAATAATCCAAAGTAATAGTTGATTGAATTTTAATATTTAATTAATCGGGTATTCAATTAGACTTAAGATTCTGGCGTTAAGTCTATTGAAAACTGGATTCATTCAACTATTCTGTGATAAATGCATTCAACAAATGATTTAATTAAACATATTCTAGAATTCTTTCATTTAATCCATTTATCCAATTATATCGACAATAAATACTACAAAAGCTATTGAATACTCGATTTCAAATCCAAATATAGACTTAATTAGTGAAATGTTTTGGTTAAATATTTTCTTGTTTGTTTTTGTTGGAAATGTTTTAAACAAATTTTGCACAACTTCTCGGTAGACTTTTTTTGATTCATAAAAAACTGACAAATTCTTAAAGCTTTATTCATTGTAACATTTTGTTATGAATACATCTAATTTCGCAATTCTGTTCATTTGAAAACAATTTTTTTTGTATATATTTTGAGCGATTATGAGTTTTGAATGTAAGGCTGTATTATATAATATAATTGACTGAATGTTTGGCTTAATTAACATTTAATTGAAGCACGAGTGCTCTGTTGTATAGGACATGGAGTTGTCATTCACTCGACCGGTAAGTGAGACAAACGCACAACTAATGCATTCAATTGTATTGTTTTTTACTTATTATTATTGTTTTTATAATTTACTACTTATTTAACAAATACTGACCAAAAAATGATACGTGTATAACATAAACAGAAAAATATATAAATACATTATAAGTGCATGACTGCTATAATGATTTAAACAAATTGTTTCAAATTCTGTTATGACGTGTAGTTTTGGCGTCTATTTTGGGTTTGATATCGGGTTTCAAATCAGTTGTTGTGCCACCGGTTTATGTACTTCTACTTCACCGCTAGTTTAATATACTTTTAACTCGTATATTACAGTGTATTATAAATATATTCACAACAAATGAGTCTCTTAATCGCCAAAACAAGTGAACAATATTTTTGAGGCTAATAATAGAGACGATTATTGAATACTAATTATAAGAAAACAGTGAAAAAGAAAAACAATTATTTCTTTGAAACAATTGTTATGTACTGTAAGTCGACTTTAATAAAGAAATGATCATAAAAAGTAGTAATGAAGTGAATATCGATGAGAATTTTTGGCACAAATGCGAGCCAACCATAGGATGTGTACTGTATTGTAGTGCAATGTTTGGGGGTTTTCTCATTTGTCATGTCATTGCATGCCTTCACATGTATGTTGAATGACAAACATCTTTGGGATACCTCTCCCTCTACTCTACACTACACTTGTATTCCTTAAGAATATACATATTTTCTATTATTATATGCGAGCGTCAGAAGCAGTCGAAAGTGTTTTTAAAATAATTTATAAACAAATCTTTTTCTAGAGTTTAGGAATTTTTTTTATTATTAGACTTAATATCAACTAATTATTGGATACAAAAATACATACATATTGTGTGTTGACTCGCATTCATGTGTTCACTCGATATTGGCATTTGTTATTATTTTTGTCACATTAAACATTAAATAGTATTATATATATTTATTGTATTGTATATTAATTAATGTATTTGTTATTTAATATGATTATAAATGATTTAAAATAAAATATAATTTAAAAATAAATGCATTTTTGTTATTATTTAATTGTATCGTATACTAAGGATATCAAATTCTTGACGTAAATGGAAACTATTATTAAGTGTACAGGGAACTATTAAAGCTCTGAGTATGTATGGAGTTTTGAACAATTTTTATTACTAATACAGTATTACTATTAAAAAATAATTCTTATTTCAAATTAAATTGATAACATATTTAATTAAATTATTAGTTTCAATTGACAAATAGGAATATTATATAATTTAAAGCCTATGAACCGGCTCATCAGCTCAGGGATTACTTTTCTGGGCTAGAAGTTAGGCCTAACATAGAGCCGATTCCGTGAATCAAACCATTGAAGCCTTTGATGACAACGTTTCCGATTCTGTTGTTTTCATTTTCATGACTTATTTTAATTTGCTTTTTATTCGTCGCTTTACTATTTGAAGGCTTTTTATTAGAGTTTATATTATTATTAGTTTTGCTTTTGTTTGAAATGTGTTTTTCAGTCTTCAGAGAACCGCTTCTATTGAGAGGTTTTTTGTTTTGTTTCTTAACTGAAGATATTTTCTCTCTTCTGGAAGTGTTATGATTGAGAGAAACTTTTTTAACTAATTTCGATGATTTCGATGCCTTCGCACCTTTCGATTCACTGTCTATGATATCCTTAACATATTTCGGAGGTTTTACTTCGTGTTTCACAAAACCCTTTTTGGTTTCAATCATTTGTAAATCTGGTTTATATAAGAGTTTCAGATTTTTAATCAATTTCTTGTCATATTTCTTCTCGTTTTTATGCTTTTTTGACTTTAATTTCACATCAATTTCATCCGAATTGGATGTATTTATCATTGGTTTATCAGTGATTGTATTAAACAGAGGAGTGTTTGTAGTGTTAATGAAATTGTCATCATTTGGAGGCAAAACTAATAATCGCTTCCAGACGTCGTAACCATTTCTGGCCACAAATTTCAATAAATGCTTATTCTTTGCTAAATCCTCAGATGTCTCAGTTGTAGTGACTTCAAGATCTGCCGGCTCTGTAATGTTTTCACTGTACCATGAAATGAATAAACAAGTAATTGAATGAAAATGTTTAAAAGTTAATTAATTTTAGCTCTTTATAAAAAGTTATAAAAATATCTAATTTGTTGCGTAAGATTCGCTTATTTTTAAATCTATTAATTGTGTGTAACTAAAGAATTAATAAATTTCTATCAAAACAAAAGTCGGCACATAATTAGCTGATCTCCAATGTATTAATAGATTTTGTGGATATAAATATCGAAAAACTTGCATTTCTTTCACAGAAATCACTTTCAAGAATGGGGTTAAGTTCACATGAAATGAATGATAAACTTCATTAAAATTCCGGGAATTATATTCTGAAGAGAAAATTACTTGAATTCTTTAGAAACTCGATGAATAAACAGCAATTTATTTACTATTATTTAATTACATAAAAATAACGTTTAAAATAAAATTACTCTTATTTAGAGTGAATTTATAAATTTAGATAAAATACAAAGAATTAACAAATTCTATGCTATAGTAAATATGATACTTACAGATCCAACTGATGATTTTGAAACTGTATGTTGCCTTTGCCTAAGAAAAGCATATAATTGGTGGAGTCATCAGAATCTGCACTGAATTTCTCGTAATCTTTGACTAGTTTTGCGGTTAATAGCAATTGAGCCAAAGGTAAGATTGGATTCTTGTCGAGCAGTGAGTCTTTCGACAGGAGATCAATGATTGGATTATTTTGAATGCAATTTAAAATATTTAACAACACAAAGAAAATTGCAATTAATTTTGAGTCAACTAGCTCCATATTCTTAAAATATTAATTTATATCGTTTTATCATGAACAAATTATCATAATTTATAAAATTAACTAGAAACACTTGTGGCTATAACTTTTGGTCACAAATAAAATAACAGTAGTATTGGTGTAAAACATAAAATTTTGTAACTGATCTAAAATCTATAAAATTTAAACTAAAAACTTTTGTTCAAAAAACTAAAACTAAACAATAAAACAATAAAAAACTAAAAATTTAAATCACAATAGAATTGAGCACTAGTTTAAAGTCAATACATTTTTTCAGTCGTTACTCTCTTTAGAGTCAAATAAATTGTGTTTAATTGGTGTGAAAGGCGTTGAATGTCTGGAAAATTATACGAAATTGTATTTCAATGCTTGCATTCAATCGATTGAATATCAATTGATGCCAAACGAGGCGAACATCTTTAAAGTCATTTGAATTATAGTTTAGATTAAAATGGTTTCTCTCTATTAACTAATATGTTGTGCAAAAAACTAATACAAATCGTAAACTATTATTTATAACTATTGTTATAATAAATATATTTTTAGTTGTTTAAAGTAGTTGTGAAGAGTTTGATCGATAAGTTTTATTTAACAACACAAAGAAAATTGCAATTAATTTTGAGTCAACTAGCTCCATATTCTTAAAATATTAATTTATATCGTTTTATCATGAACAAATTATCATAATTTATAAAATTAACTAGAAACACTTGTAGCTATAACTTTTGGTCACAAATAAAATAACAGTAGTATTGGTGTAAAACACAAAATTTTGTAACTGATCTAAAATCTATAAAATATTGTTTTTAAGAAATTTAAACTAAAAACTTTTGTTTAAAAAACTAAAACTAAACAATAAAACAATAAAAAACTAAAAATTTAAATCACAATAGAATTGAGCACTAGTTTAAAGTAAATACATTTTTTCAGTCGTTACTCTCAAATAAATTGTGTTTAATTGGTGTGAAAGGCGTTGAATGTCTGCAAAATTATACGAAATTGTATTTCAATGCTTGCATTCAATCGATTGAATATCAATTGATGCCAAACGAGGCGAACATCTTTAAAGTGATTTGAATTATAGTTTAGATTAAAATGGTTTCTCTATTAACTAATATGTTGTGCAAAAAACTAATACAAATCGTAAACTATTATTTATAACTATTGTTATAATAAATATATTTTTAGTTGTTTAAAGTAGTTGTGAAGAGTTTGATCGATAAGTTTTTGCAAACAAATAGAGCGATAAATAAGTTTTTTGGCTAAATATTAGGTAAACCACACGTGAAGCCTATAATGAATGGCATCGTTAGAAAGCATAACCAATCAAAAGTGTCGATTCGCATCATTTCATATTTAATAATCAGATAGTTTAGCCGATTATTAGGCTTTATATGTCGTGTTGTGATTTGAATGATAAGCAATTGGCATCAGATATCTGTGTTTGGATGACACTAACTATACACACGGTTCAATATATTCTTATCAGTGAAACTAATTTACACTTACCTTATGATCAGACTTTATTACTCATTATTAGAAAATTACGAAATATAAGTTCAAAATACTTACTCTTTTACCTTATTTTAACTGAAGTCAAAGATGTGTTTAAGTGATT